>JAVTVY010030268.1:0-120289 GCA_036873755.1 Hanleya hanleyi | reverse complement strand
ACGTCGACCAATTTTTGATACTTGTTCACCAGTATTAATCATAGTTTGCTTCAAGACACATTCCACACCTAAACATAGTGAACTTCTCTCTGCCTTTCCAACAGTCTAAGCTGTACGAAGTTAATTAAAGAAAACATTACATGTCACACCTTTATTTGCGTAAAGGACGGCTCATCTACAATGCAACAGTATGATTTATTTCGTATCTCTTAAGATTCCATTTCTCTGCGCGGCGATACAATCATATTGAACAACTACAGGTATGGAATCACACATGTGAGTGTTCGTTCATGTTTCGTCAGATGAGTTCTCTGGATATACGTTCATAAAGTTAAACCGCGGTTCACAGTTCGCAGTTCATTATTCGAGGAGTCCAGCAATTATTTCCTCTGATATGGAAATCTGTATTTTTTTTTTATTATCAGTATTTTGAACTCCAAACTTTGCATAGCAAGAGAGAATGTCATGCTCTATATCTTTGCATATTCATATCCCAAATCTGACGCCAGGGGGAGCTGCTAGGGGCGCTGCTATGAGTCGCTGAATGACTGGTCCCGAATAACCAACTTCGAACCGCGTTCTAACTTTATGAACGTTCTGGACCTAGCTATATGGACAGAACGGACATGTCTAGAGTTTTTCGGCGGTGTGATATATCTCATATTTCACTAGATAACGTTTCTCTGAACAGTGAATCTGGCTTTTGACGAGCATGAGTTACCTCATAAATCTTCATACCGTCTTTCCAGGCAGAGCTATAGGGACACAATGGGCATTTGCATGGCTTTTCACCAGTATGGTTTCTCTTTTGTCATTCCATAGCACCCTTTTGGACACAGCTATACGGGCACAATGGAAATTGGTATGGCTTTTCACCGGTATGTGTTCTCTTGTGTTTTTCCAGTGAATCCAACTGGACACAGCTATATGGACACAACACACATTTGTGTGGCTTTTCTCCGGTGTGGGTTACCTCATGTCTTTTCATGTCATACCTCCGCACGAAGCTATACGGACAAAAAGAGCATTTATATGGCTTTTCTCCATAATGAATCATCTCGTGTTTCTTCAGATTACTTCTCTCTGCACAGCTATACGGGCATAATGTACATTTGTATGGTTTTTCGTCAGTATGGCCCCTCTCATGAGGCTCCATATTGTCTTACGGAGTATGGACACAGTGAGCATTTGTATGGCATTTCACCGGTGTGGGTTCGCCTGTGTCTTTCCAGAACAACCGTCAGGACACAGCCATACGGACGCAATGGACATTTGTATGGTTTCTCTCCAAAATGAATGATCTCGTCTGTCTTTTGATTACCTATCAGTGCGCAGCCTTATGGACAAAATGAATATGTGTAAGGTTTTTCACCAGTATGAGTCCTCTCGTGAAACTTCAGATTGTCTTTCCGGGCACAGCTATATAGACACAGTGAGCATTTGTGTGGTTTCTCTCCAACATGAATTATCTCGTGTGTCTTCAGATGACCTCTCTGTGCACAACTATATGGACACAATGAACATTTGTGTGGTTTCTCTCCAACATGAATCATCTCGTGTCTCTTCAGGTGACCTCTCTGTGCACAACTATATGGACAGAATGGACATTTGTATGGTTTCTCTCCAATATGAATCATCTCGTGCTTCTTCAGATTACCTTTCTCTGTACAGTTATATGGACACAATGAACATTTGTATGGTTTCTCTCCAACATGAATCATCTCGTGTTTCTTCAGATTACCTTTCTCTGCACAGCTATATGGACAGAATGAACATGTGTATGGTTTCTCTCCAACATGAATCATCTCGTGTCTCTTCAGGTGACCTTTCTGTGCACAACTATATGGACACAATGAACATGTGTATGGTTTCTCTCCAACATGAATCATCTCGTGTTTCTTCAGATTACCTTTCTCTGCACAGCTATATGGACAGAATGAACATTGGTGTGGTTTCTCTCCAACGTGAATCATCTCGTGTGTCTTCAGATGACCTCTCTGTGCACAACTATATGGACACAATGGACATTTGTGTGGTTTCTCTCCAACATGAATCATCTCGTGTGTCTTCAGATCACCTCTCTGTGCACAACTATATGGACACAATGAACATTTGTGCGGTTTCTCTCCAACATGAATCATCTCGTGTCTCTTCAGGTGACCTCTCTGTGCACAACTATATGGACAGAATGAACATTTGTATGGTTTCTCTCCAGTATGAATCATCTGGTGTTTCTTCAGATTACCTTTCTCTGCACAGCTATACGGACACACTGGACACTTGTATGGCTTTTCATCAGTATGAGTCTTCTCGTGAATCTTCATATTACTTTTCTTTGCACAGCTGTATGGACACAATGAACATTTGTGTGGTTTCTCTCTAACATGAATCATCTCGTGTTTCTTCAGATTACCTTTCTCTGCACAGATATATGGACAGAATGAACATTTGTGTGGTTTCTCTCCAACATGAATCATCTCGTGTGTCTTCAGATGACCTCTCTGTGCACAACTGTATGAACACAATGGACATTTGTGTGGTTTCTCTCCAACATGAATCATCTCGTGTCTCTTCAGGTGACCTCTCTGTACAAAACTATATGGACAGAATGAACATTTGTATGGTTTCTCTCCAGTATGAATCATCTGGTGTTTCTTCAGATTACCTTTCTCTGCACAGCTATACGGACACACTGGACACTTGTATGGCTTTTCATCAGTATGAGTCTTCTCGTGAATCTTCATATTACTTTTCTTTGCACAGCTGTATGGACACAATGAACATTTGTGTGGTTTCTCTCTAACATGAATCATCTCGTGTTTCTTCAGATTACCTTTCTCTGCACAGATATATGGACAGAATGAACATTTGTGTGGTTTCTCTCCAACATGAATCATCTCGTGTGTCTTCAGATGACCTCTCTGTGCACAACTGTATGAACACAATGGACATTTGTGTGGTTTCTCTCCAACATGAATCATCTCGTGTCTCTTCAGGTGACCTCTCTGTACAAAACTATATGGACAGAATGAACATTTGTATGGTTTCTCTCCAGTATGAATCATCTGGTGTTTCTTCAGATTACCTTTCTCTGCACAGCTATACGGACACACTGGACATGTGTATGGATTTTCACCAGTATGAGTCCTCTCGTGAATCTTCATATTACCTTTCTTTGCACAGCTGTATGGACACAATGGACATTTGTATCGTTTCTCAACGGCATGAATTATCTCGTGTTGCTTCAGACTACCTTTATGTGCACAGCTATACAGGCAGAATGAGCATTTGTATGGTTTCTCTCCAACATGAATCATCTCTTGCGTCTTCAGATGATCGTTCTGTGCTCAGCTGTATAGACACAATGGACATTTGTATGGCTTCTCTCCAACATGAATCATCTCGTGTGTCTTCAGATGACCTTTCTGTATACAGTGGACATTTGTATGGCTTTTCACCATCACCATCATCTCGTGATGGATCAGAATGCATCTCCAGGCGCAGCTATATGGAAACAATGGTCATTTGTATCGCTTTTCACTGGTCTGCTTAGTGTGTTTCTTTTTTGTCTTTTTTTTCAGGGATTTTTGGGTTATATGCGTCGTTGCTTGACAACGTATTATTTCTGGGCGTCGAACCGTCTCGGCTTTCGGTTACATGAACACAATGATCTGCAAGAATTATAACTTCTTCGCAGCACAGGGCTCTTCCGTGAGCACAGGTATCCGGATCCTCCTGGAAGATAAATGTAAAAACAATCTAGTTCATCATCGGTAGCCTAGCGTTTGTCTATCTGTAATAGTCAGGAGTATATTCGATGCCCCAGAAACAATGTTATTCATATGCTAATCTATTTTATGAGAAAATAATATATTGTAGGTGTTGTGTTCTGTTTAGATCAATGTACTTCTCTGTCTCAGAAGAAAAAAAATAAAAATAAAAAGAACATAGAATAGAACAAATCAAGAGTTACTTCGATGTATCTCTCCCCTACCTTCCGGAAGCGAGGTAAAAACATGACACTGTACATTTAATTGCTGTCATATTTATGACGGGATAGTCGAAAAAGGTTTAAAACCTCATCAATATTAATATTTCAGAGGTATCGAGTGAAAACTGTTGCTCTAGTAATATATATTTCATCCCGTAAAGAGGACAGACACAACCATGTTGAATATTTTAGGAACATTTGAGAAGCTTCTGGTGCTTTACGCATAGAATATGTGACGGACCGACAGTCTGAACATGTTAAACACCATATATCTCCCAGCATATTCCGTATGTGGAGGCATATAAATCATCGAAACGAGTAAAAAAATTGAAGATCTGGAACTTTTTCACCAATCAAATATGGAGAAACTGCCCCGATAATAATAAACTATATGGCATAATAATGCATTAGACAAAGGGCCATACCCTCCCGGAATATAACAGGAACTGGCGCAATACATGGCAGTGCTAAGGTACTAAGTCTCTTCTACGTAAGTTTCCAAGTTGCCATCAAACAATAAACAGAGATATGGCATTTGAAGTAAAAGCATATGTATACAGTTTTAACTACTAGTATAAAACAGTGTTGTCAGCAACGCTGAGACAGATATCTTGGACAGAAACTGAAACGATACGCTCTAACGAAAGAAAAAACTAGTGATGGCAGGGAAGAGCTTTCAGATGAGCTGCGGTTACCAACATGTATAACTACCAAATATCCACCCTCAAAGGTGGCCTTTGTAAAAGGCAGTCGTTTTCGTCAAAAGCAACTTGTCTCCTTACATGACATAATTTAAAAAAATATAGCTATGTGGAGGTTTGCCTGCTATACTGCAAAAAACACAAGGTCATATTCCCACACAAGTGTACTCACAAGATTCCATTTTAAGTTTCCTCAACACTGACCGAAGATTTATTCCGGCCAGTGATATGTTTACTCGTGGAATCCGGCATATCCATACAAACAATTGCCTGTGGTATTATCAGTTATTCGTTTTTTTTCAGGGAGTATGGAAGCTACTACCCTCTCTGAAACTCATATACCCATGAGGCGAAAAGTTACGACTCTCTCCGAATCTCATACACCCTGATGTGTCGGCCTAAAGGTGTACGAGTTCCAGGGAGGGTCGTAACTTACTGTACACCTTAAAGAAAAGCTGAATAACAAATATATTAGCCCTGAATCCTTTTATCTTGTAGCAATAACACCGGAAACGGATTATCGATTAGACGCAATGCTACAAGGGATACTCAGGTCGTTTCGCTTGCGAAACGGTCCACATATTTCTGCTGCACTCCGAGTAACGCGCTAAAGCACCAACCTCATTGATTTATATCTGCTTTGGTTCGGAAACCAGTTTTTACTAGGCTACGTCCGAGAACCCACTGTATTATCGGGTGTGAATGTCAGATGCCGAAGGAAGCTTGCCTGTAGTCATATGATTGTTCTTTAGTTCCCAGACGTCAACAATTTTTCCAACATCCGACATATTGCAACAATTTGGAACAAATGCCACCTATTGGTGAGTCATATGTGCAATCTTCAATGAAAATGATGCACAGTGACTTTATTCCATTATTTCTTTTTACGAGTGAGTGGAAGATATTCCATAAATATTGAGATCTGTTCAGCTAGTCTTTCTAAGCAGGACCGTCGTCTCACTGTCGCACGTGACATGGATCTTTTATACCCCGAGTCAGAAGACCACAAGAGACCATTTAACCAATAACAGTCCCGATATTGAATAAATCTTGTTTGTGGGATAATAAAGTCTTACATGTCATCTAATTTACTATATCGCTGATATTACCAGCTGGAGAAAAATGACCATTGTATACTTGGATACTTTTTTCCACCTCAATTCCTCTGATACTTTTTAATAATGCAGCAGTTCCAAAATTACAAAGATGTGGGCTCTTACTTGGGCAACGAACCCCATCAGCCGTATTTTTTGACAGGTTCCTTGTAATGGTTATGTTTGCTGTTTAACGGAGTGTTCAAAGTTGACCCGTGATTGGGTTACCTGGAACATGCATATATTTTTTATTTCCAAAAGCAATACCTACGGCCCTATTATCTCCCAGAACTGCAGAAATGTATGGACAGAGCTGAAAAGTTGCACCAAAGATCTTTGCATAATCAGACGTATAGAGTATCTGACGATAGGAATGTCTCGATGAGGAAATGCTATTAAAATGTAAAAAACAAAACTAAGTCCAGATCCTTGAACAGACCGTCAAAGCAGCCTCACCAGATGAGAAGAAACACATAATTATTTTCTAAAATATATATGAAAATAGTGATTTCCACCTACATATTGTAGGTGGATAACATACTATAGGCAATGGACATACGGAGGCAGATGTGACGCATTCGATCATCAGAATGCAATATGAAAATTCGTAGAAAACAATATATCGCGTTGTACTATCCCCTATTTTAAAGACTATTAATAGGCAATGTTGAACACGAATCTGAATTTGAACGTCATTAGTAATATTCTACACCCTCTCAAAACGTTAAAATATCGACATTTTCACGTTGTTACAACTGGTCTAAGAAGCGATCTAAGAACCCCAACATTTCACCTTGTGGGGTGATCCCCGAAGCTGCGGCAGTATTGAATTCGAACGATATGCAACAGGTGGCACAAATTGACGACGTCTGGCGACTAAAAAGAGATCATAAAACTCCACGGGAAAGACTTCATCGGCACCTCACATTCAGACACGAGAATACGGTGAATTCTCGGTCGTAGCCTCAGTCGTGATTGTACTGCTAATACGAATTACGACGCATATAAGGGAAGTGAGAAGAGGTGCCGATATACTGACAGAGCCACACTACTTCACAGTATAGTCTTCAGGTTAACCTTTTCTAAAGCACATACCAAGAATCTAACGATTCGTGATAAGTGTTGTATCTCAAGTACGCTTTTATTTACCTGTTCGTGTGGAAACTTGGATAACATGACCACACGGCACCTAGCACCGGGATAAGCAGTATTAGAAACAAATATAGAGAGCTATGATGGAAATGCTCTGACAACTCGTATATTGGTAATTGGTGAGCTGTGTCGCTGTGACAACTCGTAATCTGGAAATTGGTGAGATCCAATAATATAAGCTCTTCGAACTTGTAAATAGGCATGTTGAGATAGTATATCATTGGTTACAAGATGGAGTCTTCAGTTCGTATATCGGGCATCAGGTGGCGCTCCTATGAATAACCGTTTACAGTACGGTCTGAATAGGCTGCATGGGAGGGAATTTGGCCTAATGTCACACTGAAGTTTGTTTCACTCATATGGTGACAAGTCAGTTTGGTCGGTGGAGGAAGCCGCTGTACCCGGAGAGAACCACCGCCCTTAGGGTGCAGTCCACAGTAGACCCTTCGTTTCTGGAAATAGACCCTTGGTATAGCCCTTTCGTCTTTCCGAGATGCCAAACCATCCAGAAAACCCATATAAAAGCATATATTTCCTTCATGGTAATGCTCATACCATTAATTCAGCATACAAGCCAGCTATGCAAATTCAACCCGGGATAAATTTTCTTCCCTCGGAACGTACTCCATATTTTCTGGGAAATCTATTAAAATGACCCAAAATACGCATATTTCGTTCATTTCCTGGAAACATCTTGACAATCGATTTCAATAAGATTTCGTCTCAGTGTTCCCCGTCTCGAGGGGGGATAAAAAAGCTATTCTAAATATGGGGTCGACCATTCCGTTTTTTGTCACATATTCCATATGTAACATAACCCTATTTTTAAACACCTGAAAAACGTACGAAACTGAGGCTGACGAAGGTTGACTTCGTGGCCCGACTCGCCATATAGCTCAACCGAGCCACCCATCCGCATATGTCATTTTGAAGGAATGGCAGTACCCAGAAGCTTGGTACTATAAATACTGGTTACCATAAAGGGAAGGATAAATATCATGTGGTCAGACCAGGACGCTCTGCTGTATTTTTGAGGGGGATCAATAATCCGAAACTGTGGACTACTCCCTATATGACTAAGGTGTATTTTATGGAAAAAGTGTTGCTGGCGCATAATAGTCTGCGAGAGAATACGAGTACACTAGTATATCACACTTGCCATATAAGGGCTTTTTCGCTGGATATCCGTTCCTCCCCTTTCCCCCTACCCCATCTTTGTTTTGGTGTGTTTTACCATCTGAAGTCGACATTTCAAAATAAAACCTCAAATATTATCGTAATAGCCATGACGATGAGTTCGCAGCAATTGTCCGAATTATAATCTCACTTTCTAGCTTCTAAACCATATCAGATAGGCACGGAATATGTAAAAATAACTGGAATTATGGTCAAATTGATGTTAAATTTGTAGTTTCCTCCGTCTGGTAAATATCGAAAATTCTCTCAGAATCTTCAAAAATAATGGCTAAGACGCAAATAACTGTTACATATTCAGAGTATTTGATATTGTCCGTGAGTTTTACGTTGAGAAATATCATGTTGAGTAATCAAATTGGTGTTAGTGTCCGAGATAATGCATTTTAGATGCCATAGTCGCCCCGTCCAAGGGGAGGTAAATCTGTATAGTGCTGCTTGGCAACATCTGTTATCGGCGTGGTTTTTCTATGTTTCACTTGAAAATTTCTAAATATTCTGCCCGACATTCGAAAGATATGAAAGCGTACATTAAAATGATATAAAACTGAACTATTTGAGCGAAAATGACAAAGCAAATGGCTTATTACAAGTCAGCAGAGCGTATCATACGTCAGAGTATATTTTTACTGTACATAAAGTATTGCATATAGGGTGCAGTCCACAGTAGACCCCTCGTTGCTGGAAATAGACCCTTGGTATAGCCCTTTCGTCTTTCCGAGATGCCAAACCATCCAGAAAACCCACATAAAAATATATATTTCCTTCATGGTAATGCTCATACCATTAATTCAGCATACAAGCCAGTTATGCAAATTCAACCCGGGATAAATTTACTTCCCTCGGAACGTACTCCATATTCTCTGGGAAATCTATTAAAATGACCCAAAATACGCATATTTCGTTCATTTCCTGGAAACATCTTGACAATCGATTTCAATAAGATTTCGTCTCAGTGTTCCCCGTCTCGAGGGGGGATAAAAAAGCTATTCTAAATATGGGGTCGACCATTCCGTTTTTTGTCACATATTCCATATGTAACATAACCCTATTTTTAAACACCTGAAAAACGTACGAAACTGAGGCTGACGAAGGTTGACTTCGTGGCCCGACTCGCCATATAGCTCAACCGAGCCACCCATCCGTATATGTCATTTTGAAGGAATGGTAGTACCCAGAAGCTTGGTACTATAAATACTGGTTACCATAAAGGGAAGGATAATTATCATGTGGTCAGACCCGGACGCTCTGCTGTATTAAGATTTTTGAGGGGACCAATAATCCGAAACTGTGGACTACTCCCTTAGACAAGTAACTAACAAACTTTCACACATGGTCCAGCTGGGTTCGAACCCGTTCCGGTTCAGTGGTGTGAGGCTAGCGGTCACCAGCGAAGCGCCTTAGACCACTCGGCCACTGAGGGCCCCCGGTCTGAATAGTGGTATTACAACACATATAAGGGAAGTGCAATAGCGACCCAGCAGGCCAAAAGCAATAATATAAACACTTCGAACTTGTAAATATGCACATACAGGGAGTGTGTCATTGGCTACAAGAAGGAGTCTTCAGTTCCCATATCGGGTGCCGATTTGCGGTATTATGAAAGGTCGTTTATAGGTCGGTCTGAATAGCGGTCTGGCCTATCTGAATAAAGCTTGTCAGAGCCAATAATATAAACTCTTCGAATCTGTAATTAGGAATATTCAGAGAGTATGTCATAAGCTACAAGGTGGAGTCTCCAGTTTCTATATCAGCACCAAAGCACCAAACAACGTGTCGGCTGTCATCCAATTACAAATATTATTTCGATAGTTCAGATAGAAGTTGCATATGTAGATACGTTTCGTAAAGCTGCCATAGAATCCGGACAACCCTTTACAAATGTTGTTGACGCTGTACCTTGAGTCTGCAACTGTCACATGCTCTCCCTCGCTTAAAGTAGATAGCCAACGAAGGCTGTTGTTGATGTATTTGTCCATTTTCAATTATTTTCTGGTTAGAATTGAATTTTGACTCGGTATGAAACACGTCCCAGCGATCAAAATACCCAGATTGCATTGCAATCGCGGGGTGTTGACTCGGTATGAAAGACGTCCCATTGGTAAATTAATGAACAACAAATACCTCTAAAGAATGAATTTTAACCAATTTCTCAGCTTTATTTCTGTTATAATTTTGGGAAATTCTTTAAAATTCATTTTCAATTGTATCGTAAACTGGGTTGTATTTGGACATTGCGTCAAATTCATTTCTTACATTTTTTATTGAACAAACCTTGTTTTTTCTACTTTTTTCCGAAAAGTGAGTGAATGAACATGATTTAACGTCACTTTCAAATATATTCCATTCATATCACGACGTTGGTTCATATTCCCTTTCACAAACAGGAACCCCACACGTGCTCAGTTAGTAGCCTCTTACGACAAGCTGTCTGAGAAAAAAAAATGTTCAGTTTGTCTTTTTCGCTGGAATTTGAACACGCTAAGGGGTGAATTCGGACACGCTAAAATAACCGATAAAGATATTTCCGTGGTGTCCATTCCGATTTGTTACATGAACAATATCGATTTCAGGTGGTTATGCTCGAAAAAAAAGCCACAAATTTTACCAATCTTGAAGCCACATACCAAATTAAAGCCGATTTTAACATTTCATGATACGAAGAGTTATCTCTCTTCAGTCCATTCTTCAAATTTACTCCCAGCCAGGCCAAGTAATCACCGAGAATGAGACGAAAATGGCTCTATCGGTTTCATTTATCGATCGAGTGTACGAATACGAGTCAAAACAGGCTTTATTTCCGCCCGACGTCGCATAGTTAATGCCCGTTCGAATCGACCTCCAACACCTGGGGTAAATTCGGGTGATTTGTAGACTTAATTAGCTTAATTAATACTTATCTAATATGGACTGAATTTTAAGGGCTCATACGTGGAACGTCATTATATATCTGTGTCAGATATGATTACATTCTGTAGAAAAATGAAAGGTGTGAATAAGAAAAACCTTCAAATCCGTCCGAATACACCCTCGTTTACGGTACCTATATACCATTAAAAACAAATGTATCATGTATATTTGCATTCGAACCCTTCCATTTTTTCTGTATTTTGCGGGAGTTTATTCCATATTGTGTATAATTTAGACTAACCTAAAGTGACACATGTTTCATGACTGCACGCTCAGTATTTTACATTTACACTCCTCCATTTGCATTTTTCAACATATTCTGTAACAGCAACAACAACAACAACAACATCTTCCGACTTGTTCAGTACTGTCATCCAACAATATATACAAGAATTCTCCGACCTCCAATACTGATGTAGTTCCCTACAATATATACGAGTACTCACCCGCGGCACTCAGTTCATACCAACTAACATAAGAAAGAAAGCTAACAAAGTTAATAGCTACACCCTTCGAGCTCGTTGTTATTCCTGGTACAACGCGCCACAACGAGGTATAGTCATTATAACTTCTTAACCAAGAAGTCGTTCGAAATGTGGACGAAACCTTTCTGAGCGTTAACATTTTATTACCTTTCGAATAATATATTCCAGTCAGAAGTCAAGAAATGCTAGTAGATTAGTGCATTGTATTTCAATGTTCGATAGCTGCAAACTTTGATAATATAAAAATAATTCATTCGTCATGCAGGAAAAGCACACAAGAGATACGGAAAATATGTAATATATAGGCTTGTTTGGTATATTTGGCGATGTGACCTTGAATGGTTTGCTCGACTCCATTTGCCCGACTCCTATAAGCGTTGAATAAAATGAAAAAGTGTGTAAGCTTTGTGCTGACCATGACAGGAAATAATTCAGCTATTGATTGAAGTGAGGTTGCTGTCGCTAATCAGGGATGACTGTCCATTTTTTTTCGGCTGACAGTCCCTAGAGGCTTTTTCTATGTAATTATAGCCTCATCAATGTATATACCCAGACACTCTGGCTGTGATAGAAGTATTGGTAACCACAAATATGGCATACATGGCTATCAGGCAGCCTGCAGTTTTATAATATGAGAAAACAGTGTTAACTAGTGCTTCACTCAAGGGATCAGTAAACCGAGTGCTGTTGTTGTTGATGTTACAGAGTATTTTGAAAAATGCTAGAAAGCGTATGACTGCAAATCAACCCTTTGTATTTGCAGTGCATGCTTCATGGACGAGTTAGCAAATATAAAATACTGAGAGTGCAAGCATGTGTGATGAAAGTCGCTTGGATTTTCCATTATTGCTCTCAGCTGATATTTGAGTATATCGGATACATGTAACTGAGTTGGCTGTACATGAGTAAAATGGCAGTCGACTGGCTTACCAAAGTCATTTCAACGCTAAAACTTTCCTGGGAGGTATTCTGTTGATTCAGGAGGCAGACAACGAGGTGGTACCCCGGTGGAACCCGTGAAAGCAGTTCACACGGGCTATTGTTGGTAGTCAGTGAGAAAATATCGTGGCGAAAGCATCGACATGGTACTGTCGAAGGAAAGAACACACAGATTCGGGCCGTGTTTACTTGATCTCCATCTTCACATGCTGTAACCATGTCCCACATTTCAACCTATTTAGCCCTTGGGGTTCGAGTAGAGCCAAGTAGTGGAAGCCGGGAATTCTTTGAGGGTGCGGAGGAATGCCGAAGCTGGGAATCGAGAAGCAATCATTCCCCATTATAAACTGATTATTCATCATAACTCGAGTTATGACTTAGCCTGGACGGCTGCCGTTTCAGGCAGTCCCCGGAATTGATGCAGCTTGAAAATCAGTTTATTGTACATCAGCCACAGGCCTGATTGCTTGGACGGCCCCCACCCTCCGGCGGCTTCCTTCTCGGGCAATCTATATCTGCAGCCGGTAGGGAATAATGGTATGGACTCCTGATGAAATTATTATCCTGTGAATATGGAATCAGCTCCTGCTAAATACGGACTAAGAAAGATAACTGCGCAAAAATAGACACCGACGATCGTATCGTTGCGTATAGTGTACAAAAAAAACATGTCATATACAGCGCTAAATTTTACTCCACTGCAGTTAATGCGACACTAAAGAAAACTCACTGTTCATGAATTACGAGTACATAACTTACCTCCCTCTACAAAAATACAGGGAACATTTCCTCCCGTAGTCTAATGCCACAAATCATTCTAGTTCACCGTACGGTCATTCTCTGTACCCGGGGAGAGCACCAGACAAAGTGAGCGTCAAAGTGCCAGCTATATCATCCCATTACAATTACTTCGTCAGTTCAGAGATAAGGCGCACATATAGATACATTTCGTAAAGCTACCATAAAATCCGGACAACCCTTTGCAAATGTTGCTGACGCTCTACCTTGACTCCTGCAACAGTCGCATGCCCTCTCTCGCTTGCAAAGTAAATTGAGAACGACAGCTGTTGTTGATGTATTTGCCCATTGTCATTTAATTTTTGGTTAGAATTGAATTTTGACTCAGTATAAAACACGACCCAGCGATCAAAACACCTAGATTGCCTTGCAATTTCTGGGTTATGAAAGACATCCCACTGATAAATTAGTGAACAACAAATACCTCTGATGAATGGATTTTAAACAATTTCTCATCTTTATTTTTGTTGTAATTTTGAGAAATTCTTTAAAATGCATTGTCAACTGTACCGTAAACTGGGCAAAGAGGTGTATTTGGACTGTGGGGTAAATCCGGACAAAATACCAAGAAAAGTACAAAAGCTCATTATTTTCATTTACTATAAAACATACCTTGTTATTTCTTATAATATTTTCTTTTCTGGAAGGTAGGTTATCAAATGATCATCTCAGCCAGTTTTTGTCTGGAAATTTGAAAACTCAGTACACCTTTTTTCGTTTATTTCAATTTTTGCAAAACTTCTATTGGTGACGAAAGTTCAAAGCCCTGGCGATATATTGCCGGATACTTTCCAAAACACATACTAAATAGAGAATTAGTGAAGGGGGAAAAAAATAAATAAAACAAGCATATTTTTTCAAAAAATGTAACTTTGGCTGAAATTTTCCCTGGCAAAGAGGTAAATTCGGACATGCTGAAAATAACCGATAAAAATATTTCCGTGGTGTCCATTCCGATTTGTTACCTGGAAAATGTCGATATCAGATGGTTATGCTCGAAAAAAAAAACTCACAAATTTTACTAAATCTTGAATCCACATACCAAATTAAAGCCGATGATAACATTTCATGATACATGTAGCAAGAGTTATCTTCCTTTAGCCCATTTTTCGAATTTACTCCCGGCCAGGCCATAAAATCACCGGAAATGAGTCGAAAATTTATTTATCGCCCGGATGTACGAATGCGAGTCAAAACAGGCTTTATTATCGCCTGACGTCGCATAATTAATGCTTGACCGAATTAAAAACTGGGGTGAATTCGGCCGATTTTTAGACAATTAGCTTTTATCCAACATGGACTAAATTTAAAGGGCTTTTACGTGGAGCGTCATTAAGTAACTGTGCCAGATATGATTAAATTATGTAGGAAAGCGAAATGTGTGGATGAGAAAACTATCAAATTCGTTCGAATAAACCCTTTATGGTACCGGTATGGTTACAAATCAAACCATACGGAGAAAAGTTCGATCATGTTAGCTCGGTAACCAGACACCGTGGAATGTGGCAAGCTGTCAGTGTCGCGTGCGCTGTGGCCCAGGACATATGCTGGGCCCGGGGTCGAAGGAAACAGTGACACACATGCACAGCTAGCCGTTCACTTTTATATATACACAGCAGCAAGGCTAACCTATATTTAGCCTGGCTGAAAGTATACCATGATACAGTCTTGTTTTCCTTCTTATATGGTCTGTGTACCAAAGTGTTTTTTTGGTTTTTAAATAAATATTCCAATAAGCAAGTGAAGATTCACCGTTTCATTGATCCATGTCTTTAATACTTTGTCATGTTCTAAATAAAAATATCTCGTATATAGTAGGAAGAATGACAAACAAAACACGTGGATTAGAGGATATAAAATTCTTAAAAATCTGGCGGGAAACATATTTGTTTTGCAAATGTCTACCCATATATATTATACATACATAGTTTCGTGGCTTATTTGATTTTCAAGATTTATATAGTTAGATCAGTTGAGTGTCTGGCGTTTACATGGAAAGTTCTTGTGATCTGCATAATGTCATAGCAGACTGATATATATATAGGCGCGAATTATGGATGCATTTTTCCACCAACAACGCCTTGCCCAGAGAAATCATATTTTAGAGCTTCAAAGGCAAAATTTTAGGCTTGTTGCTGAATTGAACAATTTGCGAAAAATTCGTCCCTTACGTGAGAATGTAAACGCAAATAATGTCCAAAGAGAAATGAATCAGAACAATACCGGTACTGATGAAAATTGTGATAAAAGGAAGAGAAGATCTGCGAACAAAAGGGTCAAGCCATACTCCGAATTGGGGGCGGCACAACAAACTCGTCGTCGGAAAACATATAAAGAAACGTTTCAGGAATGCTGTTCCGAACTGAACCAGGAAATAAAAAAGGTGAAAATAGACTTGACCCTGGAAGATGGAACATCTATGTCATTTTGCGGCCGAGGTATTGATGATATTGAGAGGAGAGACACATTCATGTGCACACCTGAATACACCAAGTGCCCTGTAGACATCTTACACAAGGTGATCAACATCAAGGACCGTTTCCAGATTTCTGATGATGCTCTCCACGAGCTGCACATGCTCAATCACATCATCCCGAGCAAAAATCAAATCGTGACCGAAAAGAAGAGAGTATCAACGGTCATCCCAATACGACAAACCACTGGGGTATGTATCATAATCTGTTATACGATATACAGCCATTTTGATAACTTCAATTATTATTGATCAGGGTATATATGCAATACCAACATTTAAATGATATCTAGTCAACTGAGTACATTATTGTCGAGTATACAATATAACTTTCCAATCACAGGTGAATGATGACTGCTCTTACCGACATCTATCCGAGGTGGCAGATTATGTATTGCAACTACCGGAAAACAGACCACTACTCCAAACAGACGACGACATAGTCAAGATTGACTGTCGATTCTCTTGTGATGGTGCCAAAATCTCAAAGAAGAAGGATTCTGTCCGTGGAGTTGTTAAACTACTACATCCGAGAGACGCATTACCAGAAAATGCAAACAATCTGAGCATGTCTCCAGAAGATGAGATGACACTATTTTTTTTCATGGGTAAATAGAACATAAAATCTCTACTTGCAAGTACTTGAACTGGAGATGGCTGCAGAGACACGATTGGGTTGTTTTCTCTTGATAATTACTGCCTTGTTCTTATACGGAAACCTCTCCACACTAGAATCTATCTTATTATGTTTCATGATATATCCACCAAAGTATCAATCAACTAAATATGTTTTTCCACATTGCATACACAGGCGACGAGAACCGAGCGAACATGGACAGATTTTCGAAAGAAACTTTTCGAGATATGAAGACATCCGCTTCAGCGGGTATCATTGTTGCTCAAAAGACTGTCCAGATCAATTGGTAAGGTGAATCACATAACACATGGGATTCTACAAACATTCGTTCTATTGCCATTTATACATTTCACATTGGCATTTATAAAAACAAGAAATTTCAGAATTGTTAGCCAAGAAACACATTTATATATGCAGTATGTGTAGAGAGATAAAATACAATGAGAGCTTCTCGAACAAGCAGCATACTCCATTCGAATAAAAACAAAATTACAATCAGCCATACCAGGCATATGCATATGAATTCTTATTTCATTTCAGGGTTTTGACATGCGATTGGAAAGCACTGACGATACTCAAAGGGATCAATCCAGCCAACTCTAATTACTTCTGTGTCTGGTGCCACTGTACTAAAGCGCAGATTTGTGATTTCAGTAGTAGGTTTTCTAAACTAACATTCACAATTGCAAACAGGTTTTAAATTTGGTGGTATAACACAGTCAACTTTTTTAAATATTGAGACGTAATGTCTGTATTAATTTCTTCTTAAATCTTTGAATAATACAGGTATAGTGATCTGATATTGTGGTGTAATTGTTATCTCCCAATAGTTCAGTCCTGGGACATTCAAAGATCGGAAGTTGAGCGCCGAAAGTATCTCGGCACAAAACTTCACAAAGGGTATGTTGCAGAGGACCTGTGTGAGTTCATCGACTTTGGCCACATTGTTCCTGATGATCTCCACCTGAGGATACGGATCAGCCTGAAACTTTTCAATCAAGTGAGTTTCTTCACGCATACAACAACATTTATCTCAATTCTTTACTGATCCATCTGACACTATTCACGTGATGCATGGTTTCCTTATCCCAAAACCTTGAAACTTAACAATATATCAAAGTTGATGTTAAATACATAAAACTGTATACCATATCAATTATGAGGTTCATCATGATATCAACTGTGCTGTATAAAATGTCTCTTTCTATGCTTTCTTTAAGGTCGTGACATGGACCATTGACCAACATAGGGAAGACCAGTTAAGGGCAGAAATGGACAGGATAGGTGTTCCATTTCACTTCTGGGATGTCCGGAGTGATAACTGTAGTGGCACTGGAAGTGTGAAGAAGTGGTCACAGCCATCAGGTAATAGATTGGTCTGGGTTGTGAGAACTTTCTCTAATATTTCTTGTTTCGTTTTTATTTCAAGTAACCTGTCGGCAAATATTCGCAGGATGAGTTGTATATTTCTCTTATCACTTCAGGTGACGAATTACACGCAATAATCAAGAAGATGGAGATCTTCAGTTTCCTCGATGACAGAGATGACAGGCGATATGTCAATGCAGAGGGACTCAGTATGGCAGTGCTCAAAGACGAGCTACGTATGAGGAAGCTGTCCATCAAAGGAAAGAAGGCCGAACTTGTCGAAAGGCTGAAAGGAAATTTGGGAGCGAATCATAAAGTATGTGCATACATATTTTTGTTATTCCACAATAATATAAACTGCTCATCAGTGTTCACTTTGGAGTTGTTGGTGCTCATCCAATATTAAAACTGTTAGCTACTTGCTATATCATCAGAGATTCGTCTTCCTTTGGCAGTTTCTCAAGAAAACATCCAGTCGACTGCGAGTGTCGTATGATCTGGAAAATGCCGAAGATGTGGCTGATCGCTCTTTGGACGTTGACGCTATACAGGCTCTCTGGCATCAGTTTGACATCTTGATGGAGGCACTTCGAGCTTTACCAACGTCACCAAATTACATGACACCTGCAAGATTCAAGGAAAATGCAAAGAACTGGGCACAGGAGTTTCGTAGATATACGTTCGACGAGGATATTACGCCTTATATACATTGTACGTCAATGATTTTGTCTACCTCATATTTGTTTATACAGTATGTATTAATTTGCCCCTCTCCAAAAATATCTGTATGTCAAAACATCAACACAGGTCACAAATTGGGGATATTCACCGTCAAAAGTGTTCTCTTTACTCCCCGTGGAATCAGCAGATGACTCTCCACTTGTACCTACTCTTTTTTTAGTTTGGATCAATGTGTCATTCACCACAGTTGCTTTAGCAAAATGGTTGGCCAACAGCATTCTAAAGAAAAGGTCGAATAGGGATACTAGTTGAGTGTGTGCATTGTGTTTTGCGGATCATTTAATAAAACCTCTGTCAAATCAAAAAACTGTATAGTAGGGTTTGAATTTTGTATACTCTGTATTCTGATAGGCAAAGGGAGGTAAGACCCATGGAAAACAATTTTACCAAAATTTCTTAAATATACATAAGAATAGGATAGTTTTAAACCTTGAGGGGAGTTTTCTCCCCCTTGACCGATCACTTCAGCTTTGGGCAGAAATTCTTTGTCACTAATGAAAGTCAGTTTTCATCTGTACATTCAAATCTCTTCTCAAATCTGGCTCGCAGGTATGGTGTACCACGTACCACATTTCCTAACCAAATACCGTTACATCCACGATATTGGAGTTTCACAAGTGGAAAGAAAGAACTATGACCACAGGCTGGCATACTTTGGTTCTACAAACAGATATGGTGGACGCGTGAAAAAAAGGATATCATTACAGGTAACTTACCGTTGATGTTTGAATCTGATGTCCATAGGGTTCATTCCCTGCAGACAAAATTATGAGTATTAAATTTCGATAGCATATTGCTTCAGATAATCCAGAACCCAGATAAATATAATGTAAATACGGATGATCTCTGACTCTTCTAGTTGCCATGCACAATCATAATTTGCTTCTATATTCATATTTCAATTGATTTCGAAACCTGATTATGTTTCTCATGTTCTATTTCGAAAGATCTTGGAGAGGGAAAATCGGTTATTGTGGGCAAAACATGAAGGTGTTGAGAGAATGAAGAGGCGGTACACCAAGCATATAGCCAACACAGCAGATGTATGACTGCACAGCGAATGTGATAAATCTGTGTTGCTGATGACATTCAAGAGAAGATTCAAGCATAATCCAGATAGCAACCGGTCATCGACGAAAAGTAGACGCGACAACAACTGCTCGTTCGGGCTAATATGAGCACAGTTGGCGACAAATTTGTCCGTAATGTCATCCTTAATACTGGAAAGGGTAGTGAAGATGTTCCAACCCTCTTTAGCACCCGTATATGTAGGAAGTTGTGTAGAAATTGCCCCATTTTGTTTGATTGTGTAGCATAGGTTGCCGTGGGGATTCAACAATATAGAATATGACTGTCAACATTGTCCAATGCTTTGTGAAAGTCGACAAAGCATGTATGCAGAGGTTTGTTGAAGTCAGCAATATTTATCTATTATGATTCAATAGAGTGAAGATGTGATCAGTTGATCGGAATTCAATATGCGACAATTAAGACTTTTGGTGAAAAGTTTCTCTACTGAGTTTCCAATCGCAATACCTCTCTTTTTTATGAATTGTAATGATGGTAGAATGATGCCATTCATGGGAAAATGCCAGAAAAGAAGAGAATGTTGAACAGCTGCTTAAAATTATATTATTATAATATTACAGGGAGAGAATTACGCAACAACCTCATATTCCGCAGGTCTTTCATTGCTAAGTGTATTTTCATTATGCATTATGCAGCTGCTTGCGTTGTGAATCTATGAAATGGTTAGCAGCGACGTGCTTGTTCATTGGGATACTCTATTAGATTTACTGACTTCACTAGCTTTCAGTAGTAAGATGACTGTCTTTCATACAACCTATTCAGATAATTTGCTGTATACATACCGTGTAGAAGCAATTTGGTAAGTTATACGGTTCCGTCTCGCTCTTGTGAAGGTCAAGGAAAGCCACGGCGGACCAAGAACAGGAACCAAAACTCCATCACACAATTGTGGACGGTCTTTCTCTGGCCCTTTCCAAGAACATCTGAAATAGTCAATCAACCTCTGATCAGAAATGAACATAGATACGATGTGGTCAATAGAAAATCAGTGTTGAGTATCATTTCATTGCACGCAAATTTTATGCATAGCACATTTAGAAAGGTAGATTTCAAGATGATTACCTTTTACACGACTCGTGACTGTAGGTCTTTCGTTCTTTATACCCCCATTTCAAGTTTATGTATTCTCGTCTTGAAACATGTCATTGTAGATGTAGGAAATCCCCTCACATCCCATCCCGGTCCCAAAACTCGAGTAATATCGTCCACAGTAAGCAAGCAAGACACATTGCCATTGTTATTTGTTGGAATATTACTGAAACCTTGAGATCGGAAATGGGTGTGAAATCCTTCCGAGCTGAAGGGAACTTTGATGGACACCCGAATCTGCCGGCCCATACTCCCATCACCTGTGTAGCGAACCTCTGCCAAGTTATCAAAAATTACCTGGCGTAATAGTGATATCTCAGACAGAGAATTCTCAACATTTGGAAAAGATTTCCTCATTAAACTACTGCTGTCTGGGTTCGCCCGGTTTTGAGCAAGGTAGGACGCCAATTCGGGATTAATTGACAGCCTCACCCAAGAATCCGGGCCATCCCAATTTGCCCACTTTACCAAAACTTCACGATCCTCGCCTTCACCTCTCTCCTCGATCACATCATCTATATCCCATAGTCTCTGTAAATGACAAATATGTATGGTTGAATGATCAGTCAACATAATTTGATACAGTATCACGCTGAGGATACCGTAATATGAATCCGTGACATCTCGACATGCGACATTTCGGCACAAACACTTTTCTGCAGTTAATGTAAAAAAGTTTGTTCCAATTGTGCGAAAATCCTAATTCTTTACATGGATATGATGTACAGAAAATATGGAAGATTTAACAGATAATTTCTGTTGAAATGAAGTAGACATTTTAGCAAATTCCCCATTATTCAGGCTGTAACAGAGATGTACGTGTTTATCCTTAGGCTGAGTGAGGTTACACGTTTAATTTATTTGAATATGAAACCGAAACGGATATATAGTAATACTGACTCTGTGGTGATGTTCTTTCACATATTAGAGGTCTAAAGAATGACAATGAAACATGCATTAGTCTCAAGCGGACTCACGTTGTTGAACTTGGCATCACAGTAATGTACAAGAATCTACATTTTGCTAACCCTATAGTCCGTCTTTGGTACATGTTCTAACGATTTTTTAAATCTTTATTCACACATAATTTTGCATTTGAAATGAAGCAGCGGATTTCGAGTGCCGAAATCTCACGTGTCGATATTGATTACCGAAATGCCGGGTGCCAAAATGGCCTGACACCCATGATGTGTGTGTTTATATTGCAGTAGCAGAGAATTATCAAACAACGGAGCTTCACATAGCATAGGTGTCACGATATGCTCTCTAAAAGGGCTATCAATTGGCTTCGGCAGCTTGATTGCAGATTAATATCAAGAGATAAAGAATATTGAATAATTTGACAAGGATACATAACGAATGTTTCACTAGAGCAGTGTACAAATGCACTCCCCAAGTACCAAGTGCATGTTGTGTTTTGCTTCGTCGGAGGTTCTGACAATGTGGGTCCGCTTCAGTGTGTTTATTCATAACCTTCTAAAAGAATAACGGTACCCTATCACTGCCGTATATTGGCAATAAAGAGAAATATGGTTCGCACTCACTGGCTGTATTTTTTCATTCATTTGCTGCTTGCTACATGCATCTTCGTCTTCCTCCTCCCAGCCGTACCTTTGAGGGGGTCTTGAAACTCTCCGACTTCTATTCATTGTTATTGCTCAGGTATACTTGGCAATAAGATAGCTCGCGAACAGACAATCGGCGGTGGGCAAAGAGAAACCGAACTGTCCGGTACGGTAATGTATGTAAACAATTGGATACACTGAATCTGATGTGCGTGTGGTTGTACAGCTGATTTCAGAAAACACCAGCACAGGCCTACAGTGTGTTTTCCAAACAACTCGGTCATCTCTGGCCTGACCCCAGTGTCGAGTCAATCGGGAGCAATCCCCATGGCAACGCGTGGGAGGCAATTAATCACAGCCGACCGGTGTGAGGGGACTGAAATGTGATCCAGTATATATATACTTTAACCCCAGTGATAAGATGTATACCAAATAGTAAGGGATTTCTCCACATGTGTGGGCAAGGTAATATGAAGTCCATGAACTTGGCTAAAAGTGATGTAATTAAATACACTATAATGCTAATGCTAATAAGAATAAGTTTATTGTACAAACACCAGAGATTGGCAGGGTACGGTACAAGGATGAGAAAACATGAGTAAACATATAACAATTCAACATGCAAGTGTAACTGTATAATACATAGCAAGATTATGCAGGATATAAGTAAGTAAGTAGCGCACTCTCGTTCAGGCTATGCACTGTGTCAAGCCTGTAGGCTGGTTTCGTAACCGGGGGGGGGGGGGTCGTAAAGGTATATATTGTAGACTATGATGTATGACTGCTTAATATGATATAGGCAGTGCACCATGGAGCATTTTAAACGATGTAATGTGTTGTGTAAAATGAGACAAATATAATTACAATGCTCATATTTTTTAAAAAGTTTTTGTCTTGACTTATATTCTTCATGTCTTGTGATTTAAAACGGAAGATCCGGATGAAATTAATAGAATTAATAATGTATATTAATTGGCAACGGTAAAGTGTCCTAAATTGTTTCAAAGAGCGCCATATTGCTACAACATGAACTGGAGGATATGTTTTTTCTACAAGATATACAGAATATGGTGCCGAAAATTCCTCGGTAAAAGTACTGTGAAATATATTCTGGCGACATGTATTCGAGAGCGCGCGATTCACCCCAGGTAATAGCTTATCCGTATTCGTATTCACGGCTCATTGCGGGAAGTATTGAGGTGAATCTTAACATGGCATAAGATGGGGAATTGTAGAGAATTTCATTATGAACACGGAACGGAACTGATTTCGTTCTAAACAATTTAGTAGCCTATGTCAAAACGCTCCCATTCGCTAAACTGTGCTTTCATTTCATGATTTTATCTTGGATAATTTATAAATTATCGGCACTTTCTTTTCTGACTTTTTCTGACTTTCTATTCAACTCTATGTGACTGTAAAGTTTCACCTCGCGGATGTTCGCTCTGTCCATTGGAATATATTCCTGAACTGGCAAAATAAATTGGCCTGAATGAGCTTTTAAACTTACTTATTTGACTTATAAATTATTACCTTAAAATACGAATGAGGGGATGTCTATGTGGTGCTGCAAGCCGTAACCGCCGAATAGTCTGCACGTGGGTTTGTTTATCAGCCTCGGTTTGGTATTACCATGACGTAGGTTGTGACGTAGGCTAGTTGATTTTGGGCCATGGGAACTATCCTCGACCTTCTGAAACCTCATCTCGCCACAACAATTCGTCAGCATCGCGCGGTGAAATGAAAATCAGGACCCGATAAAGTGCTGACACGGACTGAAGCCTAAGACGGGACAATATTCCCTTCTTCCAATTATAATTTAAACCAGTGGACAATCGCTACTTACTTTACAGTTTGTAGTAGGCCTTCTCGCCAGTACTAATTAGTCCATGCTGTTTCAGGATTCTCCACTGATAACTGCTATAAGTGCACACTGCACAATCGTAAGGCTTTTCGTCGCTATGAGTTACTTTGTCTTGTTTCGGGGTTCCACTCTGTGTGCAGCTATATGGGCACACGGAGAATTTATATGACTTTTCCCTAGTTTGAGTTTGTTCATGCTGCTTCAGTTGTCCACCCTGTGTTAGGGAGGTTGGGGTACAGTGAGTGAGTGAGTGAGTGAATAGGGTTTAACGTCGCTTTCAACATTTTTTTCAGCTATATCACGACGGGGAAGGGAAGGGAGGGGAGGGGGAGGGGCAGGGGAACCTACTTGTAACAGAGCAGATCTAATGCTGCCATTTTATAGTGCTGTCCCACTGAAATATCATGCCGTAGGCAGACATGACACCCCACTCAGTCACATTATGCTGACACCGAGCGAACCAGTCCTTGTTCTATCCTCTTAATGCTGAGCGTAAGCGAGGGAGCAAGGTTGGGACATGGGGCACAGTGGGACAAGCCATCTAGCTCCTAAGCTAAGTACAGGAATCACATTACATTATTATCAGCAGAAAGTTACCACCTCCATACGGTACCTACATGTATATTGTTTATAAGTAAAAGCTAACAGCGGTAAAAAATTAGAGGCAAAAAAACCCAGTTTTTCAACAGTCCAAGTAAATTTTACGGACCGAGGATGCTATTTTGCTATACCAAGTTTTCTACGGCACTTCCTTACTGTTTGGTACTCTGGATAGGGGATGGACAAAGGTTCAATTTAATTGTATCTACTTATTGTCTCAGATGTATCTATTTGTGTTATTCACAGGACGGCAAAAATCATTCACATGGAGCGGACTGGGATACTTTTGCTGAGACACACTGGGACGATAGTAATCAATTGGCGAAATTTACTTTCATTCTAAAATGTTATGAAAGGGGCATTATTTTGTTTCCTAGATAGTAGCTATAAGTAATCTCATCGAATTTGATGAATTTTACCAACAATTTCAAAGTCAAATGCTTCCGTCGGAATGGAAATCACGCAAAATATTTTTTTTCTTCAAATTTGACCTCTGAGAAATATTTTAGGTAATGTATGGGTCTAAAATAGCAAGTAACTTAGCCATCGCTGTTGAATCTTATCAACTCATATGAAACATAACAGTATATACTTGATTTAAAATGAATTTTGATTATTGTCCTACTTCACCTCAGTGGGTGTCCCAGTGTTCCCCAAACTTGGGGCAAACTGGGACACTTTTTTTGACTTTTTAAAATGTAATTCTGGAGAAAAGAATAACAGATATTTCAGAGTTGTTTGTATGATTATGTCATACTAAACATTAGTTATAATTAGAGCATAGAAGGCTACTCTACAGGACAATAATAGCGGAGATTTATGCAAAAAAAAAGTGAAAAATGTCCCAGTGTACCCCAATCTCCGCGACTGTTATAAGGGTAACGTTGGCATGTAAAACATTTATCACCAGTATGGGTTCTTTCATGACGTCTTATGTCGCCTTTCAAGGCAGAGTTACATGTACATGAACACAGTGGGCATTTGTATGGCTTTTCATCATTACGACTCATTTCATGTTGCTTCATAATCAGGCAGATATGTGAAATGATTGTGCACTTTGTGATAAGAGCATGAAATTTGGCAGGATGATAGATAAACATATAAATGTATGATTCAATTTTGGAGGGGGAGTCCGGCCTGAAAATCCGTATTTGGTCGCCAACTTGGATTTCAAAATGGCCGCCATCAGAAACCAGAAAGTCGCATTTCTGCACTTCTGAGACCAATTTAAACGGTTATACCCACATGTGGTACTCAAGGATGTTGATCAACACAGCTTTGTTGCATCAGAACAATAAAAGCAGGGTTGAGATACTAAGGCTACATCCTAGAAGCTTCCGTATTCTAAAATCTGTAAGTGAGGGGGCCAAGAGAAGTTTTTAGGTACATGTAGACTGGTATGGTTGCTTTTCAGTTGCCAAACGTCAACTTTACACACCTTTTACATATCTCTCCAACTCATCCACATATCTGATATCTGGAATGGGTCACATATCGGGTATTTACCTAATACTCTACATTTGATTGACCGGACATGTGGCATCGTGTATTCACATCGGTGATGCTTGCAATATATGAAGTTAGTGACGCATGAGATTAATCCCCGTGACAGTTGCAGAGAGCTGGGCATAATTCGAATAAATTAAGCTTGCTGCATGCATACCTTCCCCAATATGGGTATTCTGTTCGAAATAGAATATGATAATTTTTGAGGAGTCGAAATGGCTGCCATTCAATTTTCGTGTTAGTTTCCCATCCTCACTCACTTGGAGAAGCCTCTCTCACACAATGGAAAAAAGCTAACCCCAAAGGCGGAGGGTCTGTACTCCGGATATCTCAAAATGACTCCCTTCTAATTGCCCACCCCTGTTGGCTGACCTGTATCTGTTCTCTTATGAATATGACTATATGCAGGCGCATTCAAAAACCGATCCATTCAAAGCCCGTTCCTTCTCATTCACCAAACGCTATATAGACGATATTCTCGCTGTGGATAATCGTTATATACATGGCGCAGTGAAGGATATATACCCGCCTTCACTGCATTTGATGGAAACTACAGATAGCCCAACAGGCACATCTTATTTAGATCTATATCTCCACAAAAATGAAGCGGGCATTCTCTCTCGTCGACTTTATGACAAAAGGGATGATTACAATTTCGACATCGTAAACTATCCCTTTCTGGACAGTAATATTCCAGTGGGACCTGCATATGGCGTATACATATCTCGCCTAGTAGCGTTTGCTAGATCCTGTGTTAAATGTGACCATTTCAATCAACGTCACAAAACATTGTTGCAGAAAGTTATAAAACAGGGCTATTCCACCAAGCGCCTTCACTCAAAGTTTCTCAAATTTGGCGATACATATCGGATGCTGATAGCAAAATACGAACGTAGCGTGCAAGATCTATGACGTTACGTTTCGTAACTTGTGTCTAATTCCGCTTAACCAGGGGCTAGGTACCGTATGAACCCCTGTACTTCAAGTTCCCCATGGTGTTCATATGAACAGCCACAATCAAAGCGTGACTGAGATAAATAATTCTCTAGATAGGGCCTACGGATTTTATATTTTTGGAACATCATGATGTCCTGTCGGCATCATTGAAAACTGTTGACCGCTTCTCTCTTGCAGGAAACTGGCCTATGTTTATGTATACTGTGATTGTCTTCCTGAATTTGGTGCTAATACTGTTATATGGATATGGAATAGGTCTTTGGATTATGCACGCGGATATTCTTTAATGGACGACGGCTGAATTATGAATGACGGGCTAGACGCTTGTATTTTTACTCAAGACTCTCATACTTTACTGGATGATGTTTTTATAAACACCCTGTCTCATTCCAACAATCGCAAAAGAAACACCAAGCTTGTTGAAGGCTTGTTGACAAACCTAGCGTCTTGCCCGTCACCCAATATTCATCCCTCGTCAATAATGGCACCAAATTAAAAACAATAACACAATTCAAGCGCGAAGAGAAAATCCATTCTTCTACAAGGTCAGCAGGGGCCTGAAATCCCGACATTTCGCGGCAACTTGGCCTTTTTCAGTCCGCTTGTTTTGAGTGATGGAGTCATACATGTAATTTCTCTAGATATGCTTCTTTGGGAACATTTGAGATTAATACTGACAAAGGCTGCGATTTCATGAACTATTTTGGCAACATAAGCGTTTTTGATCTTCTTGCTGTACTGTCTCCAGTATAGAGTTCCCAATATATCTCGAAGATTCCAAGAAGCAAATCATTTAATATGGAAAACTAATTGAATTCTCATTTTCATCTACTCCGTATGCTTATGGTTGATCCTGGATGTACATGTACACTAGCCAATTATCGTTATGGTGCAGGACGGATTTTTTTCTTTCATTTTTTTTGGGGGGGTGGGGAGGAGTACGATAGACCGTTTGATTATATTTCTAAACACTCCAGCCTAATAGCTAAATACTGCATGAATTAAGTTAATATGAATGTAAGGTCAGATTTAAAAAATCGTTCGTTCCCAGAAAGGCCTTCAAATATACCTGACCGGTTTGCCAGTTTGTTCGTTATTATATTACAGATAGATTAATTATTTTTGATGAATAGCTATCACCTGCGATAAGATTCTGGACATTTTATCAGTTTCGTTCAGCTAAGTTCGTCTCATCCCACTAAAAGAAGTTATAGTTTTCGGATAGCTCTTCATTCGGTGAATTAATGTGATGTGATAACTTTGTTATCATTGCTAAACTGGAATATTGTAATAGACCCTTCTTTGAGAAATCAGTTTTCAAATATTCTCATGTTCGAAAATGTTGGACAGAAATACTTTTTTTTATATTTCAGAGTTCAGAATTTGGGATAAAGCTGAATAACCTGATCATCCAGGTGAAACATTGATGATAGTGGTAGAGAAAGGTTATTCCGTGTGAGGTTGAACTTTGACCAATGCGTGCAACATCTGGTTGCTTTGAGACGTCACTTCCGATTCCGTAAACAAGTACCAAATTAACTTTGGATAAACACCGACAGGCATGGTAAGAGGCAACTTCAGGTCGCATGTGGTCGACATTGTAGTTGATCTGTCTTTTATGAGAATGACATTATTTAAAATAAAAACTGTTTTATTGGTATATTGCTCCAGGTCATTGTTCTCATTTATTTTTATTAACCCGAATGTGATATAAAATATTTACATTCAATTGAATCGATATAACGGTAATTACCCTGATAATTCGACCACAGGAAGTCGTATCCCGCGAAATACTTCCTTTGTTTCCAGTAGACATTTACACAGAGTAACCAATACAATTATTAACTAGTATTCCTGGCGTATTGAGGCTCTGACATATTGGACAGGACCTTTGTTTTACTATAACACAACTTTAAGTACGAGAATTTAGCACACAAATAAATCGGTATCGATTCAAAAAATATAAGAGAGATGGGCAAGAACATGCATATTGTCATAATTTTTTCTTTTTTTTTTTGTTCTCCTTCCCTATCTTGAGGGACCAGATATTCCTGTACAATAACTCTACTAGAAACAAATTCCTTAAAAAATTCTTGAATATGGATTTTGGGGAATTTTCATAAAATATTCCTGGAATTTCGTGATATGTAATGTGCCAGTTGTGCGCATGATGCAGATATTACCTGTGGTTACGAATTGGTAAATCACACCGGGGGTTGAATTATAAGTAATTAGCAACGGTCATTTTCCAAAAAGGACGAGCTGGGTATAGATAATATATTTGTTCAGGTATACGTTAAGGCCATTTCCGCAGCACGCGTTTCGACAACCACAACTGCAAACTACAACTTTTTGCAGTTTGGCGCCTTTCCACAGCGCGCGTTATGTCAGCGACACTCTCGCTATTCCAGTCATTCAACGGAAGGGATTCCCCTCAACGTAATCGGGTTAACGATTTGAAATAGCCCTGGTTCTAATTTTGTCGCGCGTCAAAACTGTGGTTGTGATGTCGCTGCGACTGACGCGTGCTGTGAGTACTGCACCATTGAATAACACGACGGCTATTTTTCGGATGTCGCTGCGAAAACGCGTGCTGTGGAAATGGGCCTTAAAGCTGACATGATCTTATTTAATGCAACAATGGTAGCGAAAAAAAAATGTTCACAGATTTTAGTTCAAGTCGAATAATACCCGGCGGAACTAATCCGAGTGCCGAGTTCACGCCGCTAGTCTGCCAAGTCATGTCTTCTGTGAAGTCATGTGACGCAGTCAGTATGTCGGCACCTCTTCCCACTTCCCTTATATGTGTTGTAATTTTTGCCTGTATATGGCGAGATTCTGCTGGTGGACGTTTCGTCCCCGAGGCCCGCCCCCTGTACAGACCTTTTGGTCTTTGATATATGTTGGCATTTGTGGGAAGTTGATGCTGGGTCGACATCGGGCCTTACAGACTAGTTTTTTGTGTTAATGTCGTCATTTACATCTGACGACGATACAGCTCACCAATCTCCAATGTACGAGTTGTCACAGCGAAACAGCTCACCAATTACCAGTATACGAGTTGTCAGAGCATTTCCATCATAGCTCTAGATTTGTATCTAATACCGCTTATGCCGGTGCTAGGGGCCGTGTGGTCATATCATCCAAGTTGCCACATGAACAGGTACAATAAAAGCGTACCTGAGATGCAACACATATCACGAATCGATAGATTCTTGGTATGTGCTTCAGAATAGGTTAACCAGAAGACTATTCTGTGAAGTCATGTGACCCAGTCAGTATGTCGGCACCTCTTCCCACTTCCCTTATATGCGTTGTAATTTTTGCCTGTATATGGCGAGATTCTGCTGGTGGACGTTTCGTCCCCGAGGCCCGCCCCCTGTACAGACCTTTTGGTCTTTGATATATGTTGGCATTTGTGGGAAGTTGATGCTGGGTCGACATCGGAACTTACAGACTAGTCTTTTGTGTTAAGTGTCGTCATTTACATCTGACGACGATACAGCTCACCAATCTCCAATGTACGAGTTGTCACAGCGAAACAGCTCACCAATTACCAGTATACGAGTTGTCAGAGCATTTCCATCATAGCTCTCTAGATTTGTATCTAATACCGCTTATGCCGGTGCTAGGGGCCGTGTGGTCATATCATCCAAGTTGCCACATGAACAGGTACAATAAAAGCGTACCTGAGATGCAACACATATCACGAATCGTTAGATTCTTGGTATGTGCTTCAGAATAGGTTAACCAGAAGACTATTCTGTGAAGTCATGTGACGCAGTCAGTATGTCGGCACCTCTTCCCACTTCCCTTATATGTGTTGTAACTTCTCATCCAAGTACATTTACCTCCACCGCATATATAAAGCCTGAATCGACTGGGGACCTTGCCAGTCTGAACTGTCACTCCTACTGTGCACATCATATTCATGTTGTCGTTGCCACCAGCCAAAATTTAAGCTCTGTGAGCATCATATCACATTCATTCGCAAACAGTATAAATATATCTGAAAAAATGGGTAATAAAATCTGAAGGATCTGACAACTATACACGATTTAGACATACCTTTCAGTATTTCTTCAACACAATGAAACCTGTTAGTCCCGTCACCAGTTTCTACAGCATTGTATTTCAATTTACCTGACTGGACGAAGAGGGCGCACGAAGCGACGGTTCTTCATTTGATAATTCTTGAGACTCTACACGATGCACTCCACATGCGATCTCTTTTTCGATACTGCTACAGGCCAACCCATGTTGACCGTTAACTGTGCCAAAGGGACAATGCGAGACTTGCTATTGCTGTAGGAGACTATTTGTGCAAACCGGAATGGCAAATTCCAAAATACGGATTTATTGCGATTGTCAGTCCGTCCAGTAGTTTGACCTATCCACCAGTTGTATAGAAAGGTGAATTCTTCTAGCATTCGTAGTTGGGAAATCTGGCGTATCTGACCTTCAACCTTTGGCCTTCAGTCACTATGACCACCGGAATAGGTCACTTCCAGTGACGTGAAAGGTAGGACTTCGGAAATGGCCGCAGATCTCGGCGAATATCCAGAAAAACAGACTTTACATCTAGTCAAATGGGTCTAGATAAACCATCTTAGGTCCACATGGGCTGTGCAGGGTCTCGTATTGAAGCGTTCGTCGAAGGTTCTTCGGGCCAGGTTACTGGGAGGTGGATGCAAAATGGTATTCTGGACAAACACAAAATTCGGAATAATGGATATTACAGAACATGTCGCCAGCAATGGTCACTACAATGGTCATTTTTTACAAGGGTTGTGGGATAGCGCGTGCGATAGGTTGCGCTCAGTAGGGCATGATGAGTCTAGCCTGACAAGTTTACCATCTCCTGCATGTTAACAGAGTTACAGAACTAGATGTGACTGAATGATGGGGCTAGGTACAAATTCACTGAGTGAATCGTGCCCAGCGCACGGCTCTAATGATGGGGAGTAAGATTCCTACACTCATACACCCAACTAAATCTAGCATCTAATGTCTTATCGCCTTGACGCAATCGAATGAGAGAAAGAAGGATTAACAGCAACAACAACAGCAACGAGCATTTTGAGTTTACACAAGAAGCATTTCGTGTATTACACATTTTATTTATCCCCTACGTCATCACATGGTAACAAAGCTGTGGGGTTCGCCATGGGTGCGGTTACAATTCGCCTATGCTATTGTAAGTGTATCAAACGCATCCTCGACCATGTTCGCTCTTGTTCGTGTGAAATGATCACCCATTCGTTCTGCTCTAGTCCTAAGCGTCTGTATACTATGATTGTCTTTTTGAATTTGGTGCTAATACTGTTATGTGGAAAATGGAATAGGTCTTTGGATTATGGACGCGGATATTCTCTAATGGACGACGGCTGGATTATGAATGACGGACTAGACGCTTGTAATTCGGACAGTCCAGAGTACTGTAATGCCAAAATATCCTGGAACTGCTGTTTCATAATTTGATCGCTGTTTTCACCGCCTCTGTGGGTGGTAACCCTAAATCCGCTTCTAATGATGACGTCATTTCTATGTTTGACATCAATTACAATCTATATTGTATCAGCGGCACCCCCAGGTGAGGACACAGCCGTAAAAGGATTTCGTTTTGGGCGATGACATGACTTCCATCAAGGGTCAATTCCCAATCCTCCAAAAATGTGTCCATCTAGCCACAGAACTCAATAGCTGCGAAAGTGACCTCTGACCTAGCGGATTTCTGGGAGTGGAAACGGGATCACGTTCGTGCATGCACACAATTAATTTGCGGCGGAACTTTTTTTCAATATGGCTGCACCCTGTGAGGTTGACAATACCGCCCCACGGCACCAACTACTATTATTCAACATAGAAATATTTTTCTATAATTTGAATGCATTATCTTCTGATGATTACAATTAACTTCATTGCACATTAAAATGCGACCGAATCGCTCGATTACCAAAGGCACTATTTCGTAGACGGCTCACTACGTGATTGCCATACGCTCCCCATGGGGGGGGGGGCTCTTTGTTCGTTCTATGTGAAAGGCTAAGTGCCGCCAATACAGAAATAGCCGAACGTGAGATTGAACATGTGTGTGCGATGACGTTATAGCATTGCGATAGAGCGATAAGCCGTTACGATATAGCGGTAAGGCGTTCAGACTAGTTAAAAGCGCAACATCGGGCATTGACACGTTTCACTACGTTTCGTTGATTGTCAATTCCATAGTACATAATGTGATCATTTAGACCATTCAAAGCTTCTGATCTATCTTACTAGGGCGTTCGGATGCTAATACAGGTGTTTGCAGGGCATTACTGTGTGGCGTCTATAAAAGCAATCCCGACGTTCACCAGAAGCTACGATATGATGACACATCAAAATCATATACATGGGTAAGGAGAAGCTGACGCAGACACTGAAAGCGTACTGGCGGACACTGACAGCCCATTGACTGATACTGCGAACCCACCCACTTACAACTGAAAGCACGGCCGCTGATAAGCAAACTACCTTCCAGGGAATGAAACGCAACACTAATAGGGTGGTGGAAAACGACGACGACGTGCTGACAAGAAGTCGTATGACCCCAAAGACAAATATATACGGACTGCATATTTATAAAACCATGACAAGAACCAAATGAGATCCCTGTGATTTTGTATCCCACCCAAACCTGAGTGAGGAAGACTACGAATCTACCTTATTTTATCAGATCGACAGTTACGTTACCCGAAATGCCGTCGACGAGCGTTCAATTGGGGATCCTGCACGACCAAAGTGGACCCAATATTGTGTATATAGGGCAATTTACCTGGGTGTACGGTCCATTTTTTTTCGAATTTTTTAGATGTCCGGCTGTTTTTTTAAGCCTCTGTTTTGCATCCACCCGCCAGTCAGGTGATCAGAAATGACCGAGGGTCAAAGGTCAAGGGTCATTTTCTCTTCATTCATCCACCACGATTTCCCAACAAAGAATGCTAAGAGATTTCACATTTCTATACTACTGATGGACGAGTTAAAATGGACGGGGTGACAATCAGAACCAATGTCCCTTTCAGTTTATACATCCGTCTTTAGGAATTTACAATTGAGTGTGGGCAGGCCTGATTAGTAGACATAAAATATAACAATTCTTACTTTGGAATGAAATCCGAATTACAGTATTTTGAAGTCGGTATCAGAAAGCTGAATTCACAGCACAATCGAAGTGCACCATATCGAGCCTCAACTGATAATCATGAAATAGAATGAACAGTTGCCCCTTCGTGTTTTTGGCGAGGGAGGTAAATTGACAAACAATGCCGGAGAAGTCTGTGACGGAATAAACAAGTGTCTGTTTTGAGCATGAAGCCTACTATAGACAGGTGATCCATGTTTCGAGGAAAACCCACCGGTATGTCTGAATCGTGTTTGAATAGTCATATCCCTAATTATATTACCCAGTTTGTTCAAGATATCTTTATATTGTGGGAGAGTTATTGTGTTATAGCATATGATGCTCACAGTCCGAATATGTGCTGCAGCATACAGCATAAATATGATGTGGACTGTCCGAGAGTCTGTTCAGACTGGCAAGGTCCTCAGTCGATTCAGGCTTTATATATGCGATGAAGGCAAATGTACTCGGCTGAGAAGTTGGCAGAATAGCGGCGTGAACTCGGATTAGTTCCGCCGGGTATTATTCAACTGGAACTAAAATCTGCGAATATATTTGTTTCGCTACCATTCGTGCATTAAATAAGGTCATGCCAGCTTTCAAGCATATCGTTTGAGGCACAGTCTGTCACTTCAAGTATGACGTTTTTTTTGGTGTAATGGATTATAAAGGGGAAAGATTGGAGTCGAGCTGCCAGTGGCGGCCACCTTTTCTATGAAAATCTGGTTTGGAAATTGTACAGGCACTATATAAGTGTATCACTTTAATATATAGAGATTTTCCCAAAGCAGCAACACTTGAATAAATAATAAATTATATATTTACATTTTTTCACAACGATTTGTTTAGTAAGGTGCTGTCTCCAATATACGGGTTGGTAATTAGGCTGGTAAAGATAAGCAGCTAACCAGGTATCTTTCTTCTGAGTTACAGATATCGGTATCTATCTTTAATAGCTGGATCAAGCGAATACATTCTGCTTGAAGCATAATTTACACAGTTATAAGAGATTACATGATTCATATTCATTTTGGACCTGGTAACATGCAAGATGTTAAATGATGCGTCATGTTCCACCTAAGCAGAATTCGAGTTGCGACAGGTTTCAATCGTGCCCAACCAATATATGTCCTTCTGTTTCAGACCATCACTTTTAGAATATAACAATACTTCGATGCTTTTGGGCTTTTTTCTGTAATATTATCATTTTGATAATGTATAAGTCGGCAATCTATTTGTACATATTCCCCCTGATATTTGTGCTACACCTATTTTTTTTCCCTGCTAATAACTGACCCATATTTGCTCCAATGCCTCGTGACCCAGGTCTGGCGAAGTGACCGGTACACTATATGAAACCCGAGCTCAAGGAATTCCTCAGTCGCGTCACCGCTTCAAGCAAGCGAAAGGATTGCATTCCAGTCTCTGTGACATATTCCTCCGTCAAGGATACATTCCATTCCACAATTCACCCTTATCAACCGACAGTTTAATCAGCCTTTAACAATACTTACCAGCATGTACCTCCCACAGGAGGGTACCCTCGGTGACCGCGTGGTCTAAGGCCTCACACCGCTGAACCGGCACGGGTTCGAACCCCGCTTATGCATATGGAAACGTTTGGCAGCTACTTTTCGACAGCCGGTGGTTCTCCCCGGGTGTTCCGGCTTCCTCCACCATTCAAACGGTATGTCACCATATGAGTGTAACCTTGAGTATGACATTATACAAAATGCACCCTTCACACAGGAAGTGTTTATTCATTGATAGCCATCGATAGACAGCAAAGTGATAATCTAATGCCAAATGCAGAGTAGTCCCCATAAGCCAGATGTGAAATGTTCCATGAAGCCCTGATGCTCGATGCTTGCTTGTACATTAATAACTCATATTTATTTGAATATTCACACAAAACACCTTTGAAAATACACTAACAGATTTGACACTATCCAAATACAGCCAGATGCTATCGTAACCACGATATGATTGAGCAATAAGATATTTATCACCGTCATCATCATCATCATCATCATCAATTCACACGACCTGTATTTTCTCAAGAGCCCACATGCATTGGCGAATATAAAATTAAGATTCCCGTGCTCCGGTAAAATCAGCTGTAATTAAACTCTACCTATGGCAAACATTTAATCATGTTCATACAGATTAAGTTGTTAACCTTCATTTAAGAAGACATAGAGGAAAGCTAACCTCTGCTCCTCGGTCAACTTGGTGAATTTCATAACATTATCAGCGTTAGTCTGATCACGAATCTTACCAAATTTAAACACTAACACACAGATTGGAAATCAATGGCAGTTTAGTAATATTAATTTGCATTTTATGATCACGGATCTTATATTAGTTATGTTGAAATTGGAAAAGATTCATGGTCAAACAATGCAAATTATTATTACTAAACTGTCATTGATTTCCAGTCAGTCACGAAATTCTAATATATACCATTCTACATTACACTAGAAATGAAATTGAAACATCTGACGCTTGAATGAAATCTTAAAAATACTATTTTTGATACAGGAACTGACACTCGATCAAAACAGACAATAATAAAGACGGCCAGACCATCGCAAGAACAAATAAATATTTTGCACATATCCCCATCATATTTTATAAGGAGTAATTGTCGCCGAATTCGGTGTATAGACGAGAAAAATTTTAAAATATGATTTAAATATATAAGGCATATTGCCGCATATACAACAACCGGCATGAATTCTGTAGTAATTCGATTATTCTCCAAAATGAATCATCTCTTGTTGGTGTGGTTTTCAGGTGTTTTTGTTTCATGTAATACCGCCCGACAGAGCCATATGGACACAACACACATTAGTGTGAGTCTCTACAGTCGACCCCTCCGCACGAAAAAATATGGACACAATGAACATTTCTATGGTTTCTCTTCAAAATGAATCATCTTGTGCCTCTTCAGATGACCTTTCTGTGCACAGCTATACGAACACAACGAACATATGTATGGCTTTTCGCCAGTATGAGTCCTCTCGTGAATCTTCAGATTATCTTTCCGAGCAGAACTGTATGAACACAGTGAACACTTATATGGCATTTCACCTGTGTGAGTCCGCCTGTGTCTTTCCAGATCACTATTTCGGGCACAGCTATACAGACACATTGAACATTTGTATGGCTTTTCACCAGTGTGGGTTCGCCTGTGTCTTACCAGATCGATCTTCAGAGCACAGCTAAATGGACACAAGGAACATTTGTATGGTTTCTCTCCAACATGAATCATCTCGTGTGTCTTCAGAGTACCTTTCTGTGCACAACTATATGGACACAAGGAACATTTATATGGCATTTCACCTATGTGAGTTCGCCTGTGTCTTTCCAGATTACCTTTCTGGGCACAACTATACGGACACAATGAACATTTGTATGGTTTCTCTACAAAATGAATCATCTCGTGTTTCTTCAGATAACTCTTCTCTGCACAGCTATACGAACACAATGAACATTTGTAAGGCTTTTCACCAGTGTGACGCCTCTCATGAAGCTTCATAGTGTCTTTCCGAGAAAAGCTATATGAACACATTGAACATTTATATGGCATTTCGCCTGTGTGGGTTTGCTTGTGTCTTTCAAGAACACACTTCTGGGCACAGCTATATGGGCACAATACACATTTGTATGGCTTTTCACCAGTGTGTGTGCGCCTGTGTCTTTCCAGATTCCTCTTCAGAGCATAGCTATACGGACACAACGAACATATGTACGGTTTCTCTCCAACATGAATCATCTCGTGTGTCTTCAGAGTACCGTTCTGTGCACAGATGTATGGGCAGAATGAACATTTGTATGGCTTTTCATCACCATCACCACCTCGTGATGATTCTGTATGCATTTCCAGACGCAACTTTTCGCAAACATTGATCAATTGTATCACTTTTTACTGGTCTGCTTGGTGTTGTTTTTTTTTCCAGGATATTTTCCAAAGAGGTGATATCTGGGTTGTAGCAGTCGATGCTCGGTCAGGTATCACTTCTGAACGTCAAGCCGACTCAGTTTTCGGTCACATGAACACAATGATCTGCAAGAATTGTAATTTCTTCACGTCCTTGGCGGGAACAGGTATCCGGATACTCCTGGAAGATAAATGTAGAAGCAATCTATTTCATCATCGGTAGCCTAACGTGTGTCCATCTGTAATAGTCAGGAGCATATTCGATGCCCCAGAAACCATGTTATTCACATGCTCAAATATTTTATAAGAAAATAATATATTGTAGGTCTTGTGTTCTGTTTTAATCAATGTGCTTCTCTGTCTCAGAGGAAAAAAAATAAAAACTTGCAGCTTCGCATAAAGATCGAGCCAGTTAGGGTGGCACATCATTTGAAGTTGCACATCACTGGCAATGACAATACATTTATAAAACTATAACCTTAGGCACTGAAACGGGGCTATTTAAATGTAAAATAGGCTGTTGGGATAACTCCACTAACTCTTTGATGTTCCATCTCATGGCGAAGAGCCATACTTGTAGTCTCACACATTCCTCTCAACAAGGATCTCTAGTGCATTAGTGTAATTGTACACATATATATACATTTAAAAAAAACGCTGAGACGGACATTTATTATGAAACCAACCTGATGAAATGATAAAATAATGTCTTCAATGCATGTTACCAATATTTGTAAAAAAAATTCACTTTTCTTAGATAATCGAAAGCATATCCTTCAGCAGTAAATAACAATACGAAGCTGCGCATCTGAAAACCTCTCGGCTCTGGATACTTTCATAATGTATTCAATTTGAAACAAGATGTCAGGAACACCAAGCAGTCAAGCCACAAATATAAAGATTATCAAAGATTTTGCAATTAGGAATGACACCCAAGGTTTCCGTCCAATCAGAGAAACCGGTATTCATTACATAAGTTTCTTGATGAATCAATGATGTATATCAACTTTTACATCGAGCATTTAAACGGTATCAGAGATAGACATCATTAATGATTTCGCATAAATTAAAGATAGCTGCTCATCCTTCCCGCCACTCAGAGGAACTGATGTGGTTATTAATCGAAAGTCTCTCGATACATTGATACTGTATACCAAGATTCGCATAGAACACTGAAATGGTATCAGAGATATATATCATTAACGATTTTGCATAAATTAAAGATGGCCACTAAGGTTTCCTCCCAATCAGAGAAACCAGAACTGTCATTTGTCTTACGTCTCCTGATGCATCGATGATGTATACCAAATTTCATTTGAAAGGTATCAGAGAACGAGATCATTAATGATTTTGCATAAATTGAAGATGGCCGCCCATCCTTCTCCCCACTCAGAGGAACTGATGTGGTTATTCATTGCAAGTCTCTTGATACATCGATGCTGTATACCAAGTTTGGTATAGAACACCAAAATGATATCAGAGATATAAATCATTAAAGTTTTTGCATAAATTAAAAACGGCCGTCAAGGTTTTCAGTCAATCAGGTCCCGATTTAAAGTATCAGTATGCATCGATGATGTATACCAACTTTCATATAAAACAGTTGAATGGTAACAGAGATATGTACCATTATCGATTTTGCATAATAAAAGATGGTCTCCAGGATTTTCAGCTAATCAGAAAAGCCGGTTTGGTAATTCATTGAAAGTTGCTTGATGTATCAATGATGTATACCAACTTTCGTATTGAACAGTTGAATGGTTTCCAAGATATGGATCATTATCCATTTTGCATAAAATTAAAGATGGCCGCCAAGGTTTCCACCCAATCAGGTCCCAATTCCATAGGCTTCTGGTCCTTGACTAGGTCAATAAGCATACCAAATTTGGAATTCTTCAGTGGAGCCGTTTTCCGTCTATCTCGCTCACGTACTGACGTACGAACAGACGGACATACAAGACGACAATACCTCATGGCCAAAATTGGCCGAGGAGTAAAAATGAGTATTGAGATACAATGTAAAATCTTCATGGTTAGATGGACTGGAGCTATGCTGGGATGCATAATCTCATGGCTTCATATTGTTTCATGTACCTCCCCATGTCAGTACACCCCTAGTATATTAACAGTTCTATTTGGGAATGCGACGTTAAACCTTAATTCTCTCTCTCTCCCAGTTCTATTTGGTTATCTCCCCTGTTACCTTACAGCTTCAAACAGCGTGTCTGTGATATGCAGAGCTCTTTCTGTAGATCAGGCGGGAATGCTTGCAACATTCCATGAATATTTCAGAAGCAGAATGGAACGAAAACATTTCTGAATACAGGGAAATTAATACGTAAATCATTTGACCACCACTGGATATTTTTTAACTTACTATAAAAAGAAAATGCAGAGGGTCTTGAGGGGCAAGCTTAAATGGCGAAAATTCCAAACTGTAACTCAACACACATATTTCAGGAAGATGTAAATGAATACAGGCAAAGTGAAATATCCCATTGTTTTTTACAATGAATTACACTTATACTGGTATTATTTAATACTAAATTACTGCCCAAACACGCTTTCTAATGAAAATGAATTAGTCCCACAAAATCAACATGCGCCTCTCAAAATCTGTGGTTTAGCAGACGACATATCTTGAGCACGAAAGTAGTGCCACTGGAAAATGAACGAAAACACGCATAAAATTAGATAAATGAAAATGTAACTTAAACATATCAGACCTGCAACTATACGCGAACAATAAAAACACAGAAACCTGAACACTCTAAAGAGGGAAGTTTCAAACCTCTTTCTTGTCGTGTAACAACTCTATCTTTTGCTGTGTTAGTGAGACACAGAGCTGGTGCTCAATTTTCTCTGACTACAAGACAGGACCATTAGTCCCTACGGGCCTACATCGCCCCGTGAAAAATAGATTTCTATATCAGTGATGTTGAAGTTTGTCTGAAAGAGGAACTATATTATAAAACTTGAAAGATTACCTTTATTCCAAAAGTTATTTTAATGATGCGACAAAGTGATATGAAGAGTTATATTAAGATATGGTTTTAATAAATTCGGTCATTCAAAATAAGATATATTTTCTTGTTATCCTAGCTTTAAAATTGGTGGTAGTATTTATTGGATGTTCGTCACATTGATGTCAGGGGTATGACTAGTACTGTACACATGACGAGTGTCTATGAACAGGAGATTATATAACACTGAAAGTTGGTCGAAGAAGTGGAGGTTAAATGTGTGAACAGATATGGTTCGTGCAAAAGCTTCAGGGTGAATCCTGGTGTGAAATAGGACGATTTGATAGCAAAACTGAAGGAAACGGTGTACTTCATTTAAGGCGACACGAAATTTAAAACTAACAGAGGTTCAGAACGGGGGAATCGGTTATTTGATATTGTACTCTGGATATGTCATCAAACTATTAGTAATTACCATAAAGGAATATATTGTGGTTAATTTGGCATGTGTGTTTGTGTATATACAATGTACACTGCATCTCATGCCTAATAGTAGATTAGTATCACATATAAGAGATATAAAATTAGAAATTGAAATAGGAGTGTATGGGGTCGGGCGAAGGTTAGTTCTGGAGATAGAGGGTTGAGGTTCGGTGCTCCAGAGTGGGGACATACTTCCCGAGGGTACTGGATGGATTGAATAAGTGTAGCATGATCTGAGCTCCAGGAATATATGAGGGTATGGAGTCGGGCGAAGCTTAGTTTAGGAGATAGATGGTGGGGTTCGGTTCTCCAGGGGTGGGGACATGCTTCCCAGGAGTAGTGAGTGGGTTGAAGTGTAACCTGATGCAGCATCCGAAATATATCAGGGTTCGGGGGCCTTAGTTCAGGAGACAGGGTGAGGCCGATTCCAAAACTTTAACATTTACTTGGCCCTGCAGATAGACAGACAGATAGGCAGACAGACATCATTGTGGCACCTATAACGAGCTTTCCCATTATTAAAACTACGGGTTCGATAATAATCATAGGATAGAACCAATCAAGATACTGCTTGGATATATCTCTCTCCTAGCTTCCGACTGCGGCTAAAAACATGACACTGTACATTTAATTGCTGTCATATTTATGACGGGATAGTGGGAAAAGGTTTAAAACTTCATCAATATTAATATTTCAGAGGTATCTAGTGAAATCTGTTGCACTAGTAATATATATTTCATCTCGTAAAGAGGACAGGCACAACCATGTTGAACATTTCAGGGAAATTTTAGAAGCTTCTGATGCAAACTGTGCGAGTAGTTGATTACACATGGAATATGTGACGGACCGACAGTCTGGACATGATAAACACAATATACCACCCAGCATATTTCGTATGCGGAGGCATATAAATCATCGAAACGAGTAAAAAAAGATCTGGAACTTTTTAACCATTTAAATATGCTGACACAGATATTTTGGATAGAATCTGAAACGATCGATAACATGCACCGGTACTTGTTTAGTTATTCCACATGCCCTCAAATCAAGAGGGTTTTTTTTAAGTTTCGAAATATGGGGTCTCTATACATAACCCCAGGGTGCTTTATTTAAAAAGACGCCAAGGTGTGAAAAGCACTTTGGGTGAAACGAGAAATAAACGGTTCATCTCCAAACAAAATACATCGCCTTATTCTACAAGTGTCACTCTATATATTCCCGTCGTCAAATAAGTAAATTTGTGCAATTTTATACCTTTGCCGGGCGATTCAAAATCCAACGTAATTGTCCGTTCAACCCGACACACAGAGATGATGGCCCGCTTATTTCTCAATTCTGATTGGTCAGCTGATCAGCGTGTGACCTCTCTTGCCGGGGGCATTTCGCGACTGACCAATCAGAATTGAGAAAGAAACGGTCCATCTTCCCCGTGTTCAGTTTGTAACTTTGGCTGGAATTTTTCCCGGCAAAGAGGTGAATTCGGACACGCTAAAAATAACCTATTAACATATTTCCGTGGTGTCCATACCGATTTGTTACCTAGAAAATGGCGTTATCAGATCGTTATGCTCGAAAAAACACAAATTTTACTAAATCTTGGAAGCCACATACCAAATTAAAGCCGATTACAACATTTCATGATACCAATAGTTATCTCCCTTTAGCCCATTTTTCGAACTTACTCCCAGGTCATGAAATCACCGGAAATGAGTAGAAAATGGCTCTATCGGTTTTATTTCTCGCCTGGGTGTACAAATACGAATCAAAACAGGCTTTATTTTCACCTGACGTCGCATAGTTAATGCTTGTGCCATTTGACCCCATCACCTGGGGTGAATTCGGACGATTTTTAAACTTAATTAGCTTAATACTTATCCAATATGGACTAAATTTTGAGGGCCCATACGCGGAATGTCATTGTGCCAGATATGATTAAATTCTGTAGAAAAATGAAATATGTAGATGAGAAAAACCCTCAAATCCTTTCGAATACACCCTAGTTTACGGTACCGGTATGATTACCAAATAAAACGCATACATATTTGCATGCTAACATCTCCATTTTCTGTATTTTGCATGAGTTTATTCCATATTGTGGATAAATTAGACTGGCCTAAAGTGACAAATGTTTCACTGCACGCTCAGTATTCAACATTTACACCCCTCCATTTTTCAAAATATTCTGCAACAGCAACAACAACATCACTCGACAGTCGACTTGTTCAATACTGACCCTCAACAATATACATGAATTTTCCGATCTCCAACGCTGGTGTGGTTCCCAACAATATATACTAGTACATTTTAACTCACCCGGGGCACTCAGTTCATACCAACAAACATAAGAAAGAAATCTTACAATGATAGTAGCCACAACCTACGTGCTTGTTGTTATTCCTGGTACAACGCGCCACAACAAACTATAGCGATTATAACTTCTTAACTGAGACGTCGTTCGGAATTTTGACGGAAACTTTCTGAACGCTAACATTTTGTTAGCTTTCGAAGATTATATTTCATTCGGAAGTCAATAAATGTGTTGTATATCACTATTCCGTAGCTGCAAACTTTTATAATATAAAAATCATTAAATCGTCATACAGGAAGAAAAGCACACAAGATATACGAAAAATATGTAATATGTTAGCTCCGGTGTAGCCTTGTTCCATACTACGTGAGAACAACGCTACGGCTGCAAGCCAGTCACCAGATCGAGTTGTTGGGAAATTGCCGTACGGGCAATATTTGCCGAACCAATTGACCATAACCAATAAAATAATTCGATTCTATGTCCACTTACCTTTCATAAAAATCCTTGTTTATGAGTGACCGTCCGTTTTTAGCTTGGCAAGAGATCGAAACTCGGACGAGGGGGTTATACTGTCCATGTAAAACTTATCGATGTAAAGATGGCGGCGATGTGGACAGTTTTACCCCCCTCGTCCGAGTTTCGATCTCTTGCCAAGCTAAAAACGGACGGTCACTCATAAACAAGGATTTTTATGAAAGATAAGTGGACATAGAATCGAATTATTTTATTGGTTATGGTCAATTGGTTCGGCAAATATTGCCCGTACGGCAATTTCCCAACAACTCGATCTGGTGACTGGCTTGCAGCCGTAGCGTTGTTCTCACGTAGTATGGAACAAGGCTACACCGGAGCTAGTAATATGTTGGCCTATTCGGTATATTTGGCGAGGATTGCCTGGTTTGCTCGCCTCCATCAAGGAAATATCCAGTGGTGAGTTTACGAGCCTGTGAAAGCAGTACGCACGGGCTATGATTGGCAGTCAGTGAGAAGATATCGAGGCGAGAGCATCGTCGTGGTACTGTAGAATTTTTTTATTTTTTTTTAATTGAATTTATTCTCGCTACTCATTTACAGAGTATAGAGATAACAATAACATATATACATACATGGCATGGAGAGGAATAAAACAATAATATTTACATGTACACTATCAGAATAATGGACGGGAGAAAGAGCACGCATGTCCGGGCCGTGTTTACTTGATCTCCATCTCTACAAGCTTCGACCGTATTGCACAGCAGGGGCCTACATGTTTCGAGTAAAGACATTTAGTGTCCATAGCGCAGGCTGTGAGAAGATGAAGGTTTTGTTGGCCGGAAATTGTAGACGGCCGAAGAACTGCCGAAGCGGGGAATCGAGAAGCAATTATTCCACATTATAATCTGAATAATTATGATAACTCCACCCCCTACATCCGACCGTCCCCAGCCGGCGAAACGGTGGTCAGCCGGTGAGGCTATTTTCGCAATACAGGCGAGGTGGTGTTAGCAATTTGGATTTCTTTCACATGTCTTGTGAGGTTATGGGCAATATTAATAGATATTCATTCATGGGAAATAAGTCGCCATTTCAATCGTTCAGATGCATAACAGAACGCCATGTACCTAAAGATATCGAACGAACACTTATTTGTTATTTGTCAAAGTCGGAGAGGGAGTTTTTAGAAAGGAGTTGGTAACGATAAGGCGTCATTTTGGCGTATAGGTGGTGCGGTTGAAATCGAAAACAAACAAAAAATGTCCTAAAAATAATTGTTTTAATGGAGCGGCAAGAGAAATTATATGTACGCAATATGTGAAAGTTCTAGCTGGATTGCGTTATGATTATAGTTAAGAAATGAATTTAGACACACATCTCTAGACACGAAGGATCCCATATTTAACGTGGTGATGTGCGGTGGCAGTAAATCTCCACTGCTGGAAAATCGTTTTGGTCCGAGGGATCCTTCGTGTCTAAATGTGTGTTTGAATAACTCCATTCATACCCTTTTTCACGACATAGCACATGCTGCGGATTTCAATGTCATGTCATAACCATTATAACTATAAACATAACGCAATCGAGCTAGAACGTTCACAAATTGTGTACGTCTATTTTCTCTCGCCCTTACATTAAAACACAATTATTTTTTAGGACATTGTATTTTTTTTTTCATTCAATAGCACCACGTATAGGCCAAATTGCCGCCTTATCGTGCCATCTCCTTTGGACTTGGCAAAAAAAACCCTGTCCATCCTTAAACTCCAATTGTTCGACCAAATACATATCTCTTATTGCATGCCGAATTATACTTTTTTTTTTTATATTATCAAAATTTGCAGCTACAGAAATAGTTATATAGAAACCATTAATTTACAAACATTTGTCGACTTCTGAATGAAATATAATATTTAAAAGCTCCTAAAATCGAAATAAGTGGTGCGTTTCAGGCAGGCTCGGTCCAAGTTCCGAACAATTCCTTAGTGAAGAAATTATAATGACCATAGTTTGTTGTGGCGCGTTGCACCAGAACGAACAAAGGGTGGATATTTATCATTTGTGGTTTGTCTTATGTTTGATTATTAGTATGAACTGAGCGTCACGGGTCAGTACAAAGGTACACATATACATAGTTGGAAACTACACGAACGTTGGAGATCTGAAACTCCATGTATGTATTCTTGAAGGTCGGCTATTAGTGAACCGAGTGTTGTTGTTGTACGTTGTTGAAGACTCGTATTTTGATTAGTGTTGAAACTTTACTTATTAAGTTGTATAGCCCGCCTAAAAGCATATCATGTGATAATTTCCGACCGTTTGTGTCCGCTCTATATCTGAGACAGTTTTTCAGGTACAGTTCCATTTTTGTGTGAGTGGATACTCTTGGGACAGAGGCGTATTTCATCAATTCCACAAAATATTCAACCAAATGTAATTCCGTAACAAAATTCAAAATTTCGGTTATGTCCTTCCTGGACAATTTTGCCCATGTTGTTGACCAGTCATTATCGCTCTTTCACATTTAATCGAATACACGTGCCTTCCCGGGGACATAACAGAATTCATGTGCTTCGGTCTATCCTCAGAATTTTTTAGACCGAATAAAATCGAAACTTGTAAAATAGGAAAAATCGCAACTTCTTAAAAGATGGACCAAAATGTAATTCCGTAACGCAGGTTTGCTTAAGCACATTTATCAGTTTGAAACTTTACTTGATGGAAATCAGATATAATGTAGTCCAGGCGCTCAGGATTCGAATAAAATCAGGAATTAAATGAGAAACGTTCGAGTTTTGATGGAATATATGTAACCTACACGTCTTCATAAAGAGGTTAATTCACTGTAATTCCGTAACGCGGTATTTGAATGTCACGTGACCAGGTAGAAAACAATTGTACTTCCCTTTTTTTCTCTCATCCTACAGTTCTTAGTAATAGAATTAGAAAAATGATATTCCAAAACAGATTTTCCCATGGATGAGTAATAACAGGGGTTAAGAAGAAGAAGAAATATGGGTACCTTGTAATTCCGTAACGCTGGAATTGATGATTTGGGTAAATTGGACGCGTATCAACATGGTCTGGCCTACAAACTAGAAAATCATTGAACCGTTCGTGCTAGCCAAGTTGACATGGTTTGTTCGTTCCTATTACGCCATGATGCTTCTGAATGAACTTACATGCACACTCCGGGGTCACACGGCTCCATGAGTCGATCGGCTTCATCCTGCAATAACCCAGCCAAGTTGACATGGCTTCGTTCATTCCTTTACTATGTCATGATGCCTCTCAATGAAATTACATGCGGGATCACACGGCTCCGTGGGTCGTTCGGCTCTATCCGGCAATAAAACAATCCCTCCCAGCTCTCTGTCCATTTGTTTTTTCGAGTTCGGCAAAGAGTTTGATTGCCGTGAAGAGCTCATCCGTCTGCAATCTGTCTTCAAACATCAACGGTCGCTTGAATTCTCCGCCATTATCTTTGTACAGCCGGTCACGTAGGCACGATACGTTGCTGATCACGTGACACGTATGAAGATAATGGCGGAGAATTCAACCGACCGTTGATGTTCGAAGACTGATTGCAGACGGATGGATTCTTCACGGCAATCCATCTCTTCAACGAACTCGAAAAAACAAATGGACAGAGAGCTGGGAGGGGTTGTTTTATTGCCGGATAGAGCCCAACGACCCACGGAGCCGTGTGATCCCGGAGTTTACATGTAAATTCATTGAGAGGCATCATGGCGTAGTAAAGGAATGAACAAAGCCATCCCTTACCAAAATCTAAATTCTGGTAATACTATGGTAACGCTGTGGTAAGACTATGGGACTATCTGGTAATACTAGGGTAATGTATATGGTATCAAACCAGATCATATGGTAATACTCTGGTTCATTTTCCATGGTCTGGTAATAATGTGGTTTGATCAGAACTTTATGCAAATATGGACCCTGCTGTGGTAATACTCTGGTAAGAATTAAAGTTTTTTCTTCAACTTTACTATGGTAATGCTGTGGTAAGACTATGGCACCATCTGGTAATACTAGGGTAATGTATATGGTATCAAACCAGATCATATGGTAATACTCTGGTTCATTTTCCATGGTCTGGTAAATACTATGGTTAGAACAAAACTTAACATATTAAAAAAATCTGTACTATAGTAATACTATGGTAAGGCAAAACTTGGCCCTTGATTTTTTTAATATACTGTGCAGGCCTCAATTTAAGGTGGTAACCTGTTTTCAGTTTGCCTGGAGGTTGCCATATCAAAACTAGTGGTAACCTATTTTCAGGTCCCCATAATTTTGACTAATAATATGACCTTAGGTTAATAATTATGCAATAGGTTCTCACAGGTTACCAGTGTAGAATTCATGGTAACCTGTTGAGAGGTTACCATCTGTACTCCTTAAATTGAGGCTTGACTGTGGTAATACTATGTAAGAACAAAACAAATTAAAAAATCTGTATCAAAATGAAAATGTTGCAGTTATATTGCGGCAATATTGCAACAATATTGCCATAACTCTTTCTTGCGGTGACAATTCTTGGTGATATTGTGGCAGTATTCTCAAACTTTATCGATTTGACTGATTTCTAGTATTTGAAAACAATAAGTTTCTAATAACAATTATCTTAACAATTTGACACCAATAAATTAAACTAGAATGGGGGCTAACATACACAGATCCATATAATCATAACAATTACTCACTACATACTAATATCTAATTTACAGAATGACTATTGTATTCTCTGAGGGTATCTAGTGCACCCATCACCTGGGTAGCCAGCATTCCAGATATATCCTGTGACATAAATCATTTGTCATCAACTAATGCTTTTGCATTAGGATCTTGGCCTGTGGTTGGTTTGCATGGAGCTTGCTGCGTGCTCATTGCAATGAATTTGCTGCATGAGTCGAGGCAGCCTCATTTGCATGTCAATAATATGTGAACGTGCTGTAAATATACTTGGCTGTCAACTAGAATATGAGATTAAAATGGTAAGCCTATGGTAAGTAATCTGGTAATAGTCTGGTTTGAACCATAGCATTACCAGATGTATTACCCTATCGATACCATATGTTCCAATTCCAGAGTATTACCCTATCATTACCAGACTATTACCAGATTACTTACCATATGCTTACCAGAGTACTTTACCTTATTATTTCCATATGAGATTTTACTCTGGTAATGATCTGGTAATACTGTGGTTTTAATCTGGTAATACTGTGGTAATACTATGGTAATAATCATAAATTTTGGTAAGGGATGTCAACTTGGTTACAATAACCCCTTCCAGCTCTCTGTCCATTTGTTTTATCGAGTTCGACAAAGAGTTTGTTTGCCGTGAAGTGCTCATCCGTCTGCAATCAGTCTTCAAACATCAACGGTGGGTTGAATTCTCCGCCATTATATTCGTACGTATCACGTGATCAGCAACATATCGCGTGGATCACGTGACTGGCCGTACGAAGATAATGGAAGTTCAACCTGTCTTGGATGTTTGAAGACTGATTGCAGACGAGTGAGCTCTTCACGGCAATCAAACTCTTTGTCAAACTCGATAAAACAAACGGACAAAGAGCTGTGAGGGGTTGTTTCATTGCCGAATGGGGCCGATTGATCCATGGAGTCGTGTGATACGGAGTGTACATGTAATTTCATTGAGAGGCATATGACGTAGTAGAAAAGAATGAAGCCATGTAACTTGGCTACGTTCGTGTCCGATCTCTATCTATGACAGTTATTTATTCCCAGTTGCAACTTACACTAGGACTAGGTGGAGACGAGGTGTTGCGCAGCAGAATTGAGGTCGAGGTCAGAGATCAAAGGCCAATGTGACCTGAAAACACGAATCATTGAAACCCTTTTTGTGAGAGGAATTATGTGGCGGAAAAGGTCGCGATGACCCCAATACCAGAGGAATTAAAAATTACATTTTTTGTGTCAGTAGTGGGGGTGGACGACATGTCACACACCAAACTTGAGGTCAAGTTCAAATTATGGTTACGGTCATTGTGACCCCGAAATCAGGAAATTTTTAATAGTTGCATTTTTTTAGACAGTTGATATATTAGGGGGAGACGATGTGTCACACACCAAAATTGAGAACAAGGTCGAAGGTACTGTGACCCAAAAATCAAGTCTCGATTTTTGTTTGTATCTGTGGATATATCAAGGGGACGATGTGTCATGTACCAAAGTTTAAAGTCAAGGTCAAACTCACTGTGACCCCAAAATCAGGAAATCATTAAAAATCGACAAGATGACCTGATAACATATTGTTCATCCCCACCAAGATAGAAGTCCTTGACAAAACTATATTGGCAAAGTGAGCATACGTACATGTATGGTATTTCGATCTGCAGTTGTAAATTACCCAAGCAATAACCTGATGTCATTATTTTCATCACCTACTGGAAATACGATACTGTCCTGGATTAAGGTAAAACGGGGTAACTTTGACACAACTTTATCTCCAATCTGATTTGGAGACCAGAACCACACTATGTCAACACTGGGTACCATTAAGAGTCCACACTAATTTGGAACTGTTCAAATTATTGTGAACCACAAATATTTATTGCATGTAAATTTGAAAAAGAAGAACATGTGTCAATGTTACCCCATGGTGAATGCCCTGGGATAACATTGACATGCATCATCAACGTCATAGCAAACCAGCTGGGGTAACTTTGACATGTTGAGCTGGGGTAACTTTGACATGTTGGGAATCAATGGTGAACGTGGTGTCAAAGTTACCCCAAATACACAAAATTACTGAAAATAGTGGCCAGAAGAAAGAACTGGATAAAGCTCTATATCAATGATTAGTACTTCTAAAATAGTATATTTTTACTGTAAACCCAAAACATTGCAGCACTTCACCATATAAGTTTTTGTGTCAAACTTTTATCAGTTACACCAGTGCCAACTACATGTACATGTTAAGTGGCCATCTTATGAAGAGTGTCACATGGCTGGCCACCTACTCCCTGCTACCTCAGCAGATAACAGCATCTTATATAAATGTAGATAACTGTCTATGAGCTGTAACAATATGCTAATATAACTAAAACAAAAAGTTGTCAAAGTTGTCGCACTGTCAAAGTTACCCCGTGTTCCCTAACCCTTCGTATCCGACTTGTCTCTACGTTTCTTGCGGGTATACGTGAAAGGAACAACGGTTGTTTTTGGAAGGATATAAGCATAATGCGCATGTCGGGATGCCTTTACGTCACTAGTGACCAATGCAACCGCAACCGTGGAATTGGCGTATGGGTAATGATAACTTCCGGCCGTATGGGTAATGATAACTTCAGCCTTATGGGTAATGATAACTTCCGGCCTTATACACCGTCGATAGACGAGGTGGGATATTTTAATCTAAATTTCTGTCTGTATTTTAACTTATGTAATGTATGTAAGCTGTGAGATATCTGCAGTTCCACGATGTCAAAATGTTAAAGATCATCAAATCTTTTAAGAATTGCTTTGCCCGTCTGTCTGTCCATCTTGATGGATTATTGCCAGGTTTTCCAATTTCATATAACATACGCCATGAGCGAGGAAGCGGAAGCCTATTGATAATGACTGACCTTTATCTATTCCATCATTGTCAAATTCTAGTACTGCTGATATCCTAGGATTGATAATGACTGACCTTTATCTATTCTATCATTGTCAAATTCTAGTACTGCTGATATCCTAGGATTACATTCTCTGATCTTCAGTGTGTAACTGGTGATTAACTGGAAAGCTTCCCAATTTGACTGACCAGTTCCCGTTTGTATTTAACTCTATCACTATGCATTATCAACATCTCAACGGAGAATGGTCTGTTCTCAATTACCGCCTCAATATGCCCGCTGATGGTGCTGGACAAATGTTTCCACAAACCCCAGAAGAACCGTGCCCCTGTGCTCGTGTTGAACATGGGTTAAGATAGATTATTGGTAGGTCTTCGTCTGACCAAACACCTGACTGTATTTCCATCTCCATATATATAGAATATGGACAGAAAATCCACGTAATGTTAGATGTTTCGAGCGGAGAGAAGAATAATTGTTAAAAAGGGTATTGTGTCTTTTCAGACAACACCGCATTAGTTTCATAGGGAAAAGAAATGGAAGATGTATCAGTAAAACGAGAGGATGTTGACCAAACGGACGAATCCGCGATAAAGGACGAATCCGCGATAAAGAACGAATTATGGAGCCAGAGAACCAAGTATATGTCTTTGAAGGAGGAATTGGGGATCCAAGCTGGCATACACAACCATGTAACAATAAAAGAAGAACCCGTAGTCGAGTTTGATGTACATGCAAATGGCCAGCCACTACAGAAGATCCTTATACATAGACCGATTAAACAAGTAAGTCATACGAGGTGTATAGCAGAGGTGGCAACTCTTGCAAACATACATTATCTGGTCAAATATTGACCACGAAAAAGACCGTGACATACTGATTTGTCAACACTACACACGGATATAGCAAATTGAATCGCATCTCAATAATGAGAAACTATCCCGCACACGTTCAAGTGTTAGATATTCTTATAATTTTGACCCATCCACTGTATCCGGTGGATAATTCATGTTGGAAGCTATTGTCAGAATCTTTGTGCAGCTGAACAGGCACAAGTCTAGAGACATTGTTGTTCCAAGACTTGGCTAGTGTATGCATTCTCGTGATTCTTACATGGAGTATGAACCATGTATCTCTTCAACAACCACCCACTTACCCCGCCTAGTAATATAAGTAGCCTAGCTCCAGAAAAATGTACATACAATAGCCACTGTCAAACTTGGATAGCTGACCGGACACTTTACTGGCTGGGCTGATAAGTATCCAGGATAAAAAGGAACTATGAGCACTCTCGTGGCCTGGCCCATGCAGGCACCGTCTTGATATGAGAGAAACATAATCGAAAAAGACGTTAAGTCGTACTCACCCACTCATGTAAAATAGCCATTTCTTCTCATGGATAATAGCTTACAGTGGTATATTGCTGATTCTTAAAACACTACGTTGACCTTGTTAGACAGTCCAATCATGATAACTAGACTGATTGTTTTGATCTTCCAGGAGTGTCCGGGCACAGGCAGTGATACCGAGCAGACCAGACTTGAAGATGATACAACTTCGGTGGGAAAACCTTTTCCTGTGAACCTGTATCGGGTCAATAATGTATGCAGAAATTATACTCAGCTGAACACTGACTGTTCCAGCCCAGACAACACCTCCTTGACTCATGTCCTAGAAACCCAAAATTCTGACCAGATCAGTGATAAGCTAGACCATGAGAGACAACATACCGGCGAAAATCCATACGAATGCCCATTATGTCCGTATAGTTGTACCAAGAAAATTACTATGCAGAGACATCAGAGAACTCATACTGGTGAAAAGCCATACATATGTTCTATATGCCCGTATAGCTGCTCCGTTAAAAGCAGTCTGCAAAGACACCAGAGAACTCATACTGGTGAAAAGCCATACATATGTTCTATATGCCCGTATAGCTGCTCCGTTAAAAGCAGTCTGCAAAGACACCAGAGAACTCATACTGGTGAAAAGCCATACATATGTTCTATATGCCCGTATAGCTGCTCCGTTAAAAGCAGTCTGCAAAGACACCAGAGAACTCATACTGGTGAAAAGCCATACTTATGTTCCATATGCCCGTACAGCTGCTCCGATAAAAGCAGTCTGCAAAAACATCAAAGAACTCATACTGGTGAAAAGCCATACATATGTTCTATATGCCCGTACAGCTGCTGCTATAAAAGCAATCTGCAAGAACATCATAGAACTCATACTGGTGAAAAGCCATACAAATGCTCATTGTGTGCGTATAGTTGTGCACAGAAAAAATCTCTGAAGAGACATCTGAGAACACATATTGGCGAAAAGCCATACAAATGTTCATTATGTCCGTATAGTTGTGCAGATAAAAGCAATATGAAGAGACATCAGAGAACTCATACTGGTGTTTAGCCATACATATGTTCAATATGCTCGTATAGCTGCGCCAAGGAAAGATCTAAAAAGATACGAGAGACCCCATGCCGTCATGTAGATGGTGATCAGCGAAAAGTTTTACTGATGAAAATACATATTGGTGGTCAGTGTGTCAGGATAGCTGTGTAACGGAAGGCCATCAGACCGAACATGGATAGATCACTGTTGTGAATGTCCAACCGGATGGTCATTATGAAATTCGATAAATGAGGCTCAGGGTTAAGTATCTTTGGAAGAAAAAGATGTGGTAATTCATACTGGTCACAAAAATAAGAGCGAATGCATGACGAAAAGCCATACAGAAAAAGGTCGTCGTATATATATTTCTGTATTGCTTTGTTATGAAGGGTGAGGAAAGGTAACTGATTCCGTTAAAAAAACCCTTCTCTGTAGTAGTTCCATAGAAATAAGTTCCAGAAATGACCGGGTAACTTGTTATACTGTTCTTTAGTTACTCATTATTATAGAGCATTTCCACAAAGTGTATGCTCTTATGTTCTCATGAGGAACGGCTCCGCCGGATCCGCCGCCGCCACGACTTTGAACGTGAATAGTTCTGAAACATATTCGGGTCAGACTGTGTGTGCTTACCCCTTAGGCCGGCAAAATTTGTCTGATTGTGTTTTGATAGCCTCTGTTCACCACTAGGTGACGCTTTAGTCAGAGCATATGAAAACCTCTTTCAGGATTTCGTCTGAACGACTTTTTTTCCATTATGTGCCATCTCCCTTGGGCTTTAGATTTCACCTGCTTGTTTTTCGTGGTATTCTCTAATGGACGACGGCTGGATTATGAATGACGGACTAGACGCTTGTAATTTATTCGGTGGCGCTATGGACATGAATGCAGGTAAACCCGTGTAACATGATATCTTCAGATTGGTTATCTGGGAGGAGATTATTGTCACCGAATATTTTTTCAGTACACTAGAAAAGAATGTGCCTAGGCAACTAGATATTGTAATGTCTCTATAGTACTGTGATTCTAATTTATCCTCCCCCTTATGTAATTGTTTCAGTTCAAGAATCTCAGATTATCCCACTGTTGTATACATTGTCGAAAGGTTTAACGAGGGGTGACAATGTGAGGTCTTGGCCATATTTTAACATTTCATTAGATATGTAGTCAAGACCATAGGTTTTTCAGTGCATGTGTGTTTTCTTATTTTTAATATGGCGGTCCAGGATAGGATTAGATTGTTGGTTGTTTTCTTTAATTTTAAGCTCATTAATTAGATCCTGTGATCCTTTATCTGTGTATGTTGTGAGTTTTAATTCTTGGAAATGACTAAAAAGTTGTCCATGAAGATCTGGTGGCTGATCTAGTTCCTCCTTATTTCTTTCCATTAAAATGGTAAGTATTTTCCAGTATTCTTTAGAATTATAATCCTGTTAGGTTTCAAATTTGTCATAAATTATATCTTTTACCACCTTTTCAGGCTGTTTCCTCTTTTTTTTTCTTTCTTTTTTTTTATATCACGATTATGTGGACATTTAACCAGCTGCTTCGTTATATCTTTAAAATATTTTTTGAAGATATTTAATATCTTCACAATTTTTCCTTGTGATTTTTCTATTGTTTTCTTATACTTATTCCTTTTAGGGGGTTGGGGTTGGTGAGGGGCTGAGGCGTGGAGGAATATTGAGTTGTTGTAGAGACTATTATATGGTTAAATGGTTCTACTACATGTATGTTGTCAATGTTTTCTATGGTAGCAGCTATTCCACACATGAAGGGGTGTATATTATTCTATGGTAGCACCTATTCCACACATGAAGGGGTGTATATTATTCTATGGTAGCACCTATTCCACACATGAAGGGGTGTATATTATTCTATGGTAGCACCTATTCCACACATGAAGGGGTGTATATTATTCTATGGTAGCACCTATTCCACACATGAAGGGGTGTATATTATTCTATGGTAGCACCTATTCCACACATGAAGGGGTGTATATTATTCTATGGTAGCACCTATTCCACACATGAAGGGGTGTATATTATTCTATGGTAGCACCTATTCCACACATGAAGGGGTGTATATTATTCTATGGTAGCACCTATTCCACACATGAAGGGGTGTATATTATTCTATGGTAGCACCTATTCCACACATGAAGGGGTGTATATTGTTCTATGGTAGCACCTATTCCACACATGAAGGGGTGTATATTGTTCTATGGTAGCACCTATTCCACACATGAAGGGGTGTATATTATTCTATGGTAGCACCTATTCCACACATGAAGGGGTGTATATTCCACACATGAAGGGGTGTATATTATTCTATGGTAGCACCTATTCCACACATGAAGGGGTGTATATTATTCTGCGATTCAACAGACAGTAATTCCTCTCTACAAAACATACTACTTCCTTCTGTAATCTTGCATGAAACTTGTGTAGCGTGCAAGTTAATAACATAGTTCATTATATTACTTTTATTGCATTTGAATAAAGTTGAAATTGGACAATGAACTGATTGTTGAGTAATTTCCTTAACATTTAAGATGTTACATTTTACCTTATGGATTGTACTTTGATGAGCAAGGACATAATCAATAGCTCTGCATCCTTGATTTGTATTCGTATATTCGTGTATACGTATTCCTGGCGAGATACATAATTCAGTTATTGTCATGTGTTTACAATGATCATAGTTATCCTGAGAATGTTTTTGTCGGTTGATAGAATCTAAAATATAATCGTTCGGCAATGGCATAAACTTATCACTATCCTAGATGTTATCAACCACCTCGCTGGGGGTCTAAGTCAGATTTTTGGACTGGATTCCGGGCCGCGCGCACATAGCCGGATGAGACATCATATATAATAAAATAGATGTTTGCCGAACATTTGGATTATTTTTTTCAAGTTAATCGAAAGAATTATTTTCCCTGTTTATCTGGACAGAGCATATGAACAGTACTTCGCTCATGTGCAAAACTGAAGGAGTGCTTCGGCCGGATTCAAACTGAACCGTGCGTACGTGGGTAGTCATCCAATAATGTATTGTTTATGGCAGTTCTTGTATTTGTACCACTCAATAAGGATTACTATTGTTTTGAAACTAAAACTTGCAACCTCATTTTTTGCACACTATTCTGATCGCTGCAGTACCGGTAATGCGAATGAATAGGGAGTATATGGAAAGTGTAGTCACTTTGCCAGCCAAATATATCTCCTGCGAGTTTAACCCTTGAGGTAGAAGTGTTGTTTGTTGGCATTTCTATTAAGTTTGGGCGATATGCACAAGTACTTGTATAGATAACAAGCAACCCACCAGATCCCCAACCGCGCTGTTGCTTTAAGGTTTTCACACCGTGTTGATATTTTATGATAGACTTTTATGACCACCGTGACATTGTGATTCTCAGCATTATTTTTAGAACTATGATTTTCCTGAAGACATATTGTTATATGTGAGCTTGAAAGTTGTTGGACATTCGGGGTCTCAAGTTCATTTTTAAACCATCAATATTCCATGAAAGGAATGACAGCATTTATGTTTTCAATTGTCAAGTGACACCATGACGCAATATAAATTACTGTTAAAAACATCAAACTGATTAATACTAAAAGCAGATCTAGCATCAGAAGCTCATCACCGCTAATCATTATTGGTAGTGGTGAGTTCCTGGTAACATGTATAATGCTAAGAATATTAAACATATGGATAACAATATCATTACCAAATGCAGATATAGCAGTTTGATAGTATGCATCAGCAGTATTGTTTGATAGTATGCATCAGCAGTATTGTTTGATAGTATGCATCAGCAGTATTGTTTTCAGAATACTTAGAAATGTCAGAATGAATAAAATTACACGTAGTTCAGATTACATGGATATATTGGCTGACCATACATGTGGTCCTGTGACCAGGGGTTAGCAATGTATTCAATGGGTAATATCACACATATAAAGGTCCAAGATTGTTACAATTCATACAGGAAGTTATTGTCTGAGTCTTTGTCCAGCTAAAAAGGCTCAAGACTAGACATATTGATGTCCCCAAACTTGGCTATTGTTACTGTGTGCATTGTCTCGTGATCCTTACATGGAGTATGAACCTTCAGGATTGTCAAAGACTTGAGCAATACCCATTTTTTTATTTATTTTATGTGAGATCGTTGGACATGTTAACACTATACAATTTGTTAATCTAGTTAATAATAAGAGATAATAAAATCAGTATTTGCCCAAAATTTGGGTATTTCAGGCCAGCTTGTTGGGCAAGTAAGGACATGATGATTAATTAAACGTGAACAGTTTTTGTACGTAAAAGGCATTAATATAGCAAAGAGAGTGTACGTTCATGTGTAAAAGAATTAAATGGCAAGTACATGTATTAAAACTAGACCACTCATGTTCCTCAGTTTCAAATCATTGACCTAATCTTTGATAAATCTGTCAGCAGCTAGAACATTTCCCAGGCTGATACAAAGCTGGTGATACCACGTACATGTCACATAATTATCAGTGATACTAAAATGTCATGAGTACTGTTAAAATGGTTGGATTGTCCAGGCTGATACAAAGCCGGTGATACCAGATATACATAATTAGGTATGCTTAATTGACACAGTGTAACATTAACATGTACTATAATATCAATGAGCACAAGTATGATGGTTGAGCTAACGCGATTGATACAATCATGATAATACGTGTAAAACTAGTGGATCGCGTGACCCATTGCCGATGTTTTGTAGTTGGCAATATCGTATTCGCTGTGTTGAATAGCGTTACACACACCGGTTATCGTCAGATCACCGAAAATTCTTGGATGGGTGACTGGGTGCTGTACCGGCTGGGCTGATCAGTGTCAAGGATAATAGAAACTGTGAGTACTATCGTGTTCTGGCACATGTAGGCACCGTCATGATATGACTGAATCAAGGTTGAAACGATGTTAAACTCAACTACTCACTCACTCTGTGGTGAATATATGAGTAGTCCGCGTTCATTTCCATAATAGGTTAATATGTTGGATAGCATGGAGTGTTTGCCGCGCGCAAAAGGACGGAAATTCAGACATTTTCCTTGTTTTCCAATGCCGCGGTCGTCATTCTGTTTTTAAGACCCAAGAGGTACGTATACCCACGACCACAGTTTATTATTTTCTATCCCAAGCATTCCAGTCGACTGTATATTTGCCTGTATATCGATTAGGACCTACACTCAAATTTATTTCCATGCTAATGGCAATAAGGTAAAATGATCCACATGCGCAACAGGAAATTTTACTTCCAAGATAGTGAGTCGATGCTATGCAGATCTATTATATTTGTGCCTAACAAAGCTGTTAGACAGCATAGTAGAACAGTAAATGCTGGTCTCCATTCTTTTACTGATTTCGGGTCCAAAGACGAGAAACTGAGGACGATGGTGGAATAAAGGGGCCATATTAAAGTCTTTCGCAGACTAATTAAATCATGGAATGTTTTTAGGTGCAGCTGTAACTTCTGCAAATCTTGGGCATTCCAATTTTATATCGATCTCTTTTGAACTGTAATCATATTATCGATAATTCCAACGGGTCATAATTATTCTTCAATTTGTTGTTTTATAATAATGCTCAGATATACAGGGTTTGAGGGAGTTCCGAATCAAGGGGAGTTGCGGATCACTTTCCGAATCAACGACTGATGTTTCTTGAAATAAGGCATCTGTTTGAATCTTTTTTAGGTTTGTTGGTACGTGTGTTTCTGTGGACTCGAATGAATGTCAAACAAACGACCTGCATTGTTTCTTTTCGGTAACGTAATACTTCCGGTACTGCGCATCGACAAATTGACACCGAGTCGAAAAACACGTGCGATTTTTCAGTAGTGATTTTGTGCGAAATAAGGTGGGTTAAGGCGGTAATTTTAGTATTTATTTAAGGGATAGAATCCTGCTAATGGTCAAACGAAATATCTAGTGATTTGCGATAAATGTTAACTGACCAGCATTGTAATATAATGGGGCTGTAGAGATGTCAATTCCGAATCAACGATATACGCGCCGTTCATAACTTGAAATCGGTGAGTAATTGACCGTCTCACAACTAATACAACAGGTGCAACCGACTTTAAGGACGATTAGTGAATCCATGGCATTGTCCAAACAATTTTCAATATGAGCTGAATCAATGACAAAAGCAAATAAGAACTGACCATGGACAATCCGAATGTGGTATCGAAGTACTTATTTTATTGCATTTGATACGACACTCCATGGACTTACATGTAATAATCTTGTTAACTTCAGTATATTCACAATAATAAGTACTTAACAAATCTGAATTCTCACATGATTGTCAGACATCGTATCCTAAAATGTTCTAGAAAGTAATTAAATTGAGATTACAATGCAATTTTGTAAGCTCGCTCCGTGATAAATATACTTCAGAAAATTGGCGACGCTAGATCTGTGTGTTATTTGTGCCTGGACTGTAACAATTGGGAATTCTCTCACAGAAGGCAACATTGAACTCGTCTCCAGGGCTTCACCGGCCTATGGGTGATAAGCAGATGACCCCTCAAGCCGATAGAAATTCCATTCTCAGTGCCTGTAACGGCCGCTAGATGGCGTGATCCACAACTCGCCAAAATGATTCGCAACTCCCCACGCTGGTGCACTGGAGCGGAGGCTATTTTTTCATCGATTGGCTAGTCCGATTGAAGAATTTATTACATACAATTATAGACGACAGATTTTTCGAGAATATAAGACCAGCGGTCGCTCTCACCTCGTAAAAGAACGAACGCTAGCAGTCTGGATGTGAAAAGTGATTCGGAACTCCCCCAAACACTGTATTAGCTCTTATGAGCTAGCATTGTCTTATATTGTAATTCTGAGTTCAAATAAATCGGTATGGCTCGTGTTTGTAGCCTGACTGTTTAAAGATGTCCACTGGTGATTTTGGACTTCGACGGTTATTTTCCCGTTTTTCCTATCAGGTTATCTCCCTTTCTTAGGTTAAGAGAGAGGGATTTTCTTCAAAAGTTCACTAGCCGAGAATTTTGCGCAGCAACATCCATCCAGTTTGATAAATTTTGATAGACATTGTGATTATTTTCAAACGTTTAGAATATAAGAAATGTGAAATACTATCTATAAGTTTTTTTTTATGAATATGCTTAAAAACCACGGCTATCCCCCATGTTTTCTGGGTTTAAGCAAATGGAGCATGGGTCAGTGTATTTGACAATGTCTACAGCTAAAAATGAACACGAGCATATACTTTTTTCTTTGTTTTTCCTCGTATTACACAATTATGAATGCAACAACGCACATTATTCAAAAGGTTAATTACTTTGATTTTCCACCAGCGGAAGAAGCTTGGTCTGTGGATTTAAAGTTGCTCTACATGACTATAAAAGCTGAGATGTTTTGCAAGAAAGTGAAAAATGTCTCAGCGCACCCCAATCTCCCCTATTTCATGTAATCGTGTTACTCTTTTCTTGTTAGTTATACCAACCAGACAGCAAAACTAATGCGACAACTCATTTTTTTCAAAACATGTTACATGTACATGAAAGATGTCAGATTATATACCCTGATCCAGTAGTGAGCCAACACTAATTCAAAATTTGGGGACCACTTTCTTAACAGCTGGATGATCCAAAAAAAGGTTGTAAGTTCACCCATGATCCAGTGAAAGACAGCGCTGATTTTTTTTTTATATCTTGACTCAATTTGTTTGTATTGATGACTCACTGCTGGACCAAAGGTAGATTAACAAAAATAATATTGAACATTTGAATCGATTTTGGATCAACACTGGCTCATGTATGTCTCATTCAGTGTGTAAGCTACATTAAAATTTTGATTCGCGGATCGAACTGGGATAGCTCGGCTGGTCTTAATCTGAGTTAATCATATGTAACATGTAAGAGCAGGACCAGTCGTGGTATTCACGAAAAACGAATCAATAACCGGGATTGCCCACTGGCCTTCTGCCCGTCACCGTAGAGAGCCCCTTCACTAGTAGAGATCCGAGATTTGAAGAGATGATCACGACCCTAAAAGAATGATTGACGCTGATGTAAAGGTCTATGAGGCTGTATTTCTCGATGAGGCTGTATTTCTGTAGTATACGCGGTTACTGATAATAATAGAACCGCGTGGCTTTGACGGGGTGTCTAAGGAGATGTAACGTTGTGCAGAAGAATAATATTTACATATACATGTATGTACAGACACTAGGAGAGTGTACATGCAAACATGAGAGGGTGTCTGCATATAATTTTACCATTACAGTCATGGTGTAAATATGTATGGGTCTAGGCGATAATGGCGGCCTGGTCGCTGGCCCTTCTCTTCTGTATAAAGGGGTGGCCTGGTTGCTGGCCCTTTTGTGTATAAGGGCGGCCTGGATTGCTGGCTCTTTTCCCACACGATAACCGTACCCTGCGACCCAGTGGCAAGCCTCTGCGACCTGGTCGCATGCCGTCTTCTTCCACCGTTGGAACGTTACGGCTGTAACGCCCTCCCAGTCATTTGAGCCTCTTCACGGATGTGGCATCCCGTCGTCTTCTTCACCCCAGTCGTCGGAACATTATGGCTGTAACGCTCTCTCAATATACGATACCCAGTCATTTGAGCCTCTCCACGGATGTGGCATCCTGTCGTCTTCTTCACCCCCAGTCGTCGGAACATTATAGCTGTAACGCTTTCTTATTATATACCACCTCCTCACGATGGCACAGAGGGTAGGAAAAATAAGTGTCTTAGGTTGTTGTTGTTTCTCAGGATAAACATAACGTCCTCCCTGCTTAACTCGGTGAGCACATGGTGTTCTGCGGAAGCCCGAGACTCTCGCCGAGAGGTTTACTGAAAATCCAAATCGCACACGTGTTCGGCAAGACACGCTCGTCAATTGCCAAGAACATGTATGCTCTAATGAAGGCAATCAATTCCGGTATGTCCGAATTGATTTTAGTTCAAACGTCAGACACCGGAAGAGAATATTTCCAAGAGGGCGTGTGTGTCAAAAGCATATTATGGGACTTGGAGCGTACATGTTCTTGGCAATTGACGAGCATGTCTTGCCGAACACGTGTGCGGTATGCATTTTTATCTCGCCTTACGAAGTAAAGGGGAGATATTGTGAGGTGGGAAAGATGATGTCGTCGTCGGTGTCCCCGGCCTGGAAATGATAAGGTTTTTGGTTTAGCAAATTCAATAAAAATCTAGAAAATTTAGAAAAAGATATGAAGAAATTTTAAAAAAAATATGGGGGGTGGTTATTCTACCTGGGGATTCCACGAGTTCTCCAATGTTAAATCCCTATGATAGAGTTTTGCGTTTAGCTTAAGTGAACATGTACATCTGTACTTAGAAAGTTTGCTGCCGTTGTCAGCTATCATTGGATGATTTTGAAACCTGGTACACATGTTTCTTGTGATTAGGGGATGTACCAGTGCAATCTGGGAGATGAAATATTGATTTTTGTCCAAATTATGCCAAATGATAGTTTTCTGTTTAGCAAAATTGTACATGTAGGCCTCTACACGTATACATGTATATATGCATAGAAAGTTTGCTGTAGTTGTCAGCTGTCATTGGATGATTATAAAACTTGGTAAACATGTTTCTTATGATTAGAGGATGTACTTGTGCTATTTTTGAGATGAAATATTAATTTTTATCCGAATTATGGCAAATGATAGAGTTTTCTGTTTAGCCAAATTGTACATAGAGACTGTACATGTAGGCCTCTACATGTGGTGTACCCTGTCTGGAAATGATAAGGTTTTTAGAAACTTGGAATAAATATTTAAAAAAATGGGGGGGAGTACTCCACCTCGGGGTACTACCCCTGCGGTGCTCCAATGTTAAAAGCCCTATGATACACTTTTGCGTTTAGCTGAAGTGAACATGCACATTTGTACTTAGAAAGTTTGTTGCATGTTTCTTATGATAAGAGGATGTACCTGTGCTATTTTTTAGATGAAATATTAATTTTGGTCCAAATTATGGCAAATGATAGTTTTTCTGTTTAGCCAAATTGTACATTTAGAGGCTGTACATGTGGGCCTCTACATGTATACATGTAAGTCTGTACTTAGAAAGTTTGCTGCAGTTATCAGCTGTCATTGGATGATTATAAAACATGATCTAAACATATGATTAGAGGATATCTCTGTGCTATTCAGGAGATGAAATATTGATTTTTGTTCAAATTTTGAGGGTTTTGTCTCAGTAATTTACCAATGATGATATACATACATGTGCACCTGTACATTGGATGAGTTTGACACTTGCTACCCATGTTCATTGTGATTCGAGGATGTGCATGTGCTATTTAAGAAATATGACATTAAATACGAATTTTCGAACTTCGTACCTTTCCGTTGATAAGGTTTTTGTTGAGCAAAAATTTACATGTAGATCTGTACATGGAAAGTTTGCTGAACCTTTCATGGGATAATTATAAAACTTGGTTGACATGTTTCATGTTTTCCTTGGTCAGACCTATCCAGCAATAATCCCACATGAGACTCACCTATCCAGCAGTAATCCCAATTGGCCCTGGCCTATCCAGCAGTAATGCCACACAGAACTGACCTATCCAGCAGTAATCCCACATGGGAGCAGTAATCTCACACGAGACTGACCTATATAGCACTAATCTTACATGGCACTGACCTATCCAGAAGTAATCTCACACTGGACTGCAATATGAAGCAGCAATCCCACACGGCACTGACCTATCCAGTTTCATGTTTTCCTTGGTCAGACCTATCCAGCAATAATCCTACACGAGACTGACCTATCCCGCTGTAATCTCACAAAGGGTTAGCCTAGCCAGCAGTAGTCCCACACGGGACTGGCCTCCCCAGCAGTAATCTTAGACGGGATTGCCGTATGCAGCAGTTATCCAACCCTGGACTGCCTATGCAGCAGTAATCCCACACGGGACTGACCTATCCAGCAGTAATCCCATACGAGACTAGCCTATCCAGCAGTAATTTCACTTGAGACTGGTCTGTCCAGCAGTAATCCTACACAGGACTGGCCTATCCAGCAGTAATCTCGCATGGGACTGATCTATCCAGCAGTAATAACACATGGGACTGGCCCATCCATCAGTAATCCTACACAGGACTGGTCTATCCAGCAGTAATCTCGCATGGGACTGGCCTATCCTGCAGTAATCTCACACTGGACTGCCCTATGCAGCAGTGATCCCCCGGCACTGACCTATCCGTCCTAAAAGGGATTGACCTATCTGACAGTAATCCCACATGGGACTGATGTTATTGTCTGTACCAGATAATCTATTCCATACATTGTTGTCTGTACCACATCATCTATTCCAAACGTTATTGTTTGCTCTATATTTATGCATTTAATACTGCTCCAGCTTTGGCGGATGATCCCGTAAGGCGAGATGTTGGGGTTCTCAAAACGCTTGTTTTTTACCTACCCTCTGTGCCTCCGTGAGGATATTGTGTGTGTACATTATTGAAGTTGATGGTATAAGGTACGTTTTAGATATCTGTTTCTGTAGAATACATGAAATTGAATTTTGTTGTTGCTCTTGCGCTATAGCTTCATTTCTTCAACGCAATCGCGTGAGCATCACCTGGTCACGTCAACAAGGGTTAGCTGCTCCAAAACAACCAATTAAGCAATGCATACCATTGACACGGCCCTTCTCAGAAGATGTTTACATCAGAAAAGGCAGTGACCAATGAGATGCATGGAAGTTTGTTTTGGGGCAGCACGGTTGAGCTGGGCCAATTTTGTTTCTATGGTCATTGCAATATCAAAGTTAAAATGATACATGCGCAAAAAAAAAAAGATAGAATAATTAAAAAAAGGGGGAGATAGAGAGGATATTTTGCTTCCCAAGATATATCATCGATGCTATATTCGATCTAATATATTTGTGCCTCGTTAATGTCTCGTTTGTACTGATATGGCTCACTCTTGTCTCACTTGACTGTTTAAGAATATTGAACTGCGGAGTTAGTGAACCGAGTGTTTTTGCAGAGTAAAGTATTGCTGAAAATGCTGGAAAGCGTATATGCCGGAACAACATGACAATGTATGTGCAGTTCATTTAGACCCTGGACTTGTGTGAAGGTTAAATATTGGTCATGGAACCCTTACGAAATGGAAGTATACCTGCAGTAGAATAGAAGTGCAGTGGCAGCAGCAGCTGAAAGTATAACGGCAGTATATATGACAGAAGTATATACTTCCAGCATACTTCCATGAGATTGTTTTTTTGAAGACAATTGGTTGTATGTTAGACTGAATTTGTGAGTTGTAGAAGTGTTGCAGAAGTATGGTAGAATTATGGTGGCAGTATGCTGACATTATGTTTATTTAGCTGCTGTAACCCTTCACAGAAGTATGAAGGCAGTGTAATTGAAGAGGGCTAGCAGCATAGACAGAAGTATAAGGCCAGTATGGTAGCAGTAGAGTGGAAGTATGCCTGCATCATAGTGGCAGTACACACGCTGAAGTATAGCAGCAGTATAAAATTGTCCCATATACCAAGTGTGGCCTGAATAAAAATGGTATACAAGCCTCCTCCTTCGGGCAAAATTGACACATGCGTATCATACACACATGAATGGTGGCCATTACTAATATAACATGGACATGTGATGTATTATAACATGGTATACATGTTTTTGGGTGTAATTAAACTGATTGCCCCGGCTGATATCCCCCCCCCCCCCTATATTTTCACCATGTTAAATTTTAGATCAGGCATGCAATAATGTTGGCCAGTACTGTTTGAAAAATATGTAGTAGTGGAAAATATGGGGAATTGAATGAAAGGGGAATTCTTCCCATTGGCATCTAATATATTAATGCTACTTACATGCATCAGTTCATGAACAAAGCTGTACAGTGAGAAGAGGCATACTGCATATAGATCTGCTCTCCATGTGCCATATACAGCAACTGTGTGCTCACTGGAGGGATTTTCAGTTGACCTATTTTTCAAATAAATGAGCAATTCCTATCCCAGCATTCCTCTCACTGAAGTATAGCAGCAGTATAGTTTCGAGTCAAAAGCCTTTTTTTGGTAAAGACAAGTTGTAGAAGTATAACAACAGTGTACATCGCAAACAGCAAAGTTTTAGCAGTATAACAGCGGTATACACCTGATGTATTCAAATTTACTAAAGTATTGGCAGTATACCAGAGGTATAGAATTTACATTTTATGTGATCAAGTTGTAGAAGTATAGTACATGTAGCAGTACACAAAGCAAGAGTGTAAGTGCCAGAAGTATAGTGGCAGTATAAAGAGCTGATATTGCAGAGAGTTTCAGAAGTATGACCGCAGTGGAGGGGAGGTCTGTGGAAGTATAGTGACAGCGTATACTTCCACAGAAGTATATACTGCTCTTCCGTAAGGGAAGCGTGTAACCCAACAATAAAGTGAAAACTTTACAATTAGGCTGTGTCACGTTCGATTAGTCCAAATTATGCGCAATCTGGAATAAGTTCATGCAAAATACAGAAAAAGGAACCTTACCATACACATTAGTAAATGCGATTCATTTTTAGTCGACTATTAAATTTACATTGGATTATTAATGTAAAAATGTATTTTCACATCCATCGCTCACTCCTGGACATCATGATTTTTCTTTCCAAGCCGAACTTCTTCATAAAAATATATAAATATCATGATCAATTTCCAAGTTGATGTACATTGGTTGAAAACTATATAATTAGGAACTACTAATATACGAGCACAGACCGCACTGCGGTGGTCTAATGGTTAGAGCGCCGGCCTCGTAAGCGGTAGGTACTGGGTTCGATCCCAGGCCGGGTCATACCAAGACTTGAAAAATGGAACTTGTTGCTCCCTCGCTTACGCTCAGCATTAAGAGGATAGAACAAGGACTGGTTCGCTCGGTGTCAGTATAATGTGACTGGGTGGGGTGTCATGTCTGCCTACGGCATGATATTTCAGTGGGACAGCACTATAAAATGGCAGCATTAGATCTGCTCTATTATAAGTAGGTACCCCTGCCCCTCCCCTCCCTTCCCTTCCCCGTCGTGATATAGCTGAAAAAATGTTGAAAGCGACGTTAAGCCCTATTCACTCACTCACTCACCCTATACGAGTACATGTGTGTTACACGTAAGTTTACATGTATGTAATGGGAAGACAAAATATTGTCTATATATTAGCAGATAGAATTCCGACATTGCTTCAGGGAAGGCAATATATAGCTTTACTGTCCAATCTGAATTACCGCATGGACATATTTACATTTCTTAACTGGATTTCAAATTTCTAGCTTAATTGTTTAAAATAAGAGAATTTGCTATACAGATACAATTTCACCTTTCATTGTGGCAATGCATTGTTTTACTGTTGTAACAATGTAATTTCTTGTTAGATTTTCAACTTGCAAGCTAATTTGGCGACGTGGGTGTGTGGGGTTTTGTAGCAGTTTGAAAAGGCCGACTGAGGAGGTCTCACTTAAGGCCACACACGTTCTCGTTTGTTGTGCATATGTATAAGATACAACCACCTTTAAAAGTTACCTGTCACACTGGTCAGGAACTTAGTTGACATTTTGGCCCAATTGAACTAAGGTAATCTTGTCATGTCTGCATTAGAAGATTCTTTTATGTTCACTCCAGCCTTATTTTTGTGTCATTTCCTTCCAGAAAATATTTTGTGACCAAATGGGGCCACAACTGATAACGTCCTTAGGTAATTTTATAAATTTTGTCAGTCCTCTGGCTATGAAGCAAAATGTGTTTATAAGGGATATGGGGTACAGTCATCTTCACATAATCCAAGTCGAACACTACACGTGTTGCCTTGGCTGAACATAACAATTTTTCTAATCAGAATACGGGATTGGTGAAAGCACTCCTAGCCCTATAAATATTCTGTGGTCCACATTAGGAAAAGTACTGCATGGCCTCTTAAAAATTCAGATTTGATTCGAAGGAAATGAACATCAATACAACCACCACGTGCCATATTTGAAAAGCACACAGGCAGGCTTCAATGAAAATCCTCACTGCACGGTGTTAGCAAGCTCCTATCTTGATTGGCTATATGACGTCACATGCGTTCCCCGGTTTGAACAATTTAGCCTATTCATTAGATCAAGGTAGATGACGGAACGTTAGTGTAGTGTTTAACTTGGAATGTGAAGATGAGGCACAATGGGACAACTTATGTAACTCCTATGTTTAATACAGGAATCCCAGTATGTTATTATCAGCCGAAAACTACCACCTCTATGTAACAGTATGTTATTATCAGCCGAAAACTACCACCTCTATGTAACAGTATGTTATTATCAGCCGAAAACTACCACCTCTATGTAACAGTATGTTGATTATAAGTAAAAACTATCAGTTGTAAAAACATTTAAACAGTATTTTCAGTGATAATATTTCATACTTTTATCTGATATTTTGGGTCAAGTGACAGAAAAAGGCCCAAACTAGCTAAATTAGCTCAAACATCTACATATAAGGCAATTTCTGGGCGAGGTGAACATTTGTTGATAGTTGACCACGGAAAGTTACAACCAAAGTCGTTGGAATCTTCTCTTATTATAATAATTGGTTACGATTTTGTCAAAATATATATTGTTGTAGTACAATTTTTGATGTTCTAAAATTTGAGACGGTTGCAAAAATATAGAATAGGATGTTTATGATCACTGGGGGGCATGTGCGTTTTCTAGGCCCTGAATCCATGCCCTTGTATGGACCATTAATACACCACGAAAGGTATGATGGCCTCTTGGTCCATGTTTTCTTTTCCTTGGAATTTAGTGGAAGGAGAATTTACTAGAATTTAATATGTGCCAGTATAATTTGGTTATTAGGTGTCCTGTTCTACTCGCTACAAATGAAAGTCCCACATGTAGTTGTCGGGGAGCACATTTTGTTTGACCATCAATCGTTTTTATATGCTATTGTCTTTCCCATTCATTCCAAGGCTGATAAAACTTGTGAAAAGATAATTTGAGATAGTTAGAATTGAAAAAAAATATTAGATTTATCCACGACACAAAAAAAAGAATATTTAATTCCGAATAAACTTAACCTATTCCTGAAGTGTTAATGAATACTGTAAGTCTTACTTGACGAAGAATAAAGTACACTTATATGTCATTAATCTGATGTTTTTATTCCTCAGGATACAGAGGAGGTGAAGTCTTTATTTGAGCTTGTGAAAACTCGTTCACAACAGTCACCTATTTGAGAGATGAACCACTGAGTGGGCGGATGTCCAATACAGACAGTCATCTGTCCTAACCTGATACAGTTTGAAGCGAAATTGAATGACAACCGTATGGATACTCACTGTATTAGAAAGCATCTCGAGTGTTCATTGTGCGAGTATAAGTGTAAGCAACAGCATCGCCTGACCAGCCACATGAGAACTCACACTAGAGAGAAACCTTTCAAGTGTTCATTGTGTGATTACAAGTGTGCGCATCAAAAAAACTTGACTAGACATATGAAAACTCACACAGGAGAGAAGCGTTTCAAGTGTTTATTGTGTGAGTACAAGTGTGCACAGCATCACGGCCTGAGAAGACACTTGATAAATCACACTGGAGAGAAACCGTTCTTGTGTCCATCGTGCAATTACATGTGTGCATCCCAGTATAGCATGACCAGACACATGATAATTCACTCTGGAGAGAAACCTTTTGCGTGTTCATTGTGTCAGTACAAATGTATAAATCAGCAGGACCTGACCAGACACATGAAAACTCACACTGAAGAGAAACGTTTTAATTGTTTATTGTGTGAATACAGGTGTAAGCAATCGGGGAACCTGACCAGACACATGAGAATGCACACTGGAGATAAACCCTTTAAGTGTACGTTATGTGAGTATAAATGTAGGCAACAGCATTCCCTGATCAAACACATGAGAACTCACACTGGAGAGAAACCCTTCGCGTGTTCATTGTGTCAGTATAAATGTACACAACAGCATCACCTGTCCAGCCACATGAGAACTCATACTGGCGAGAAGCCTTTCTTCTGTTTATTGTGCAGTTACAGATGTGCACACCAGCAGAGTCTGACAAGACACAGGATAACTCACACTGGATAGAATCCCTTCGGGTGCACATTGTACAGATGTACCCCCCCCCCCCAAAATCTGACTTGTTACATGAAAATTCGTGCTCGAGAGAATAAAGTGTTCATTCTGCGAGTATAAATTACACGACAGCCAAACCTGACCACACGTATGAGAACTCACGCATGAGAGAATCCTTTCAAGTGTTTCTTGTCTTAATATAAATGTGTAGAACAGCAGAGTCTGATGAGAACTCGCACAGGAGGAATACCTTTCCAGTGATCGTTATGTGATTGCAAGTGTGCACAGCTGCAGAATTTGAGAGAACTCACACTGGAGAAAATCCTTCCAATGTGTATTGCGTGATTACATGGGTGCACGTCAAAAACATCTGACCACACATGAGAGCTCACACTGGAGAGAAACACTTTTAGCGTCCAATGTGTGTGTACAAATATGTGCTACTGCCCTAAAATACATGACACTTGGAAACTCACAAGGGATAGAAACTTAATTATTGTGCTTGTAAAATTGTACAGTCCAGATAGTATGAGAGTACGCGAGGGAGAAACTCGCTGGGGAGAGAAACGTTTCAAGTGTTCTGTTTGTGCATTATATCATACATAGGAATACACTGATATAATATATCACAACTTAGACTGGCGAGAAAGCGTTTCTGTGTTCATTGTCTGAGTATAGCTGATAAAAAAGAGCAAAGAACTACGCACATGAAAACTCACTGGTTATAAAATAGTACTGGTGACATATACCAGTACACAATGAACGTGTGTGAATTTCCCAGGTTGGACCCCTCCCCCCATATAGCCAGTATGAGCCAATATACAGACCTACCCCGTACTTTCCCAAAAATTTCACCGCTTACCTCCGGGACCCATCCCATCGTGTTCTAAATGACGAGACGAGAAAAACGAGACCCCACAACCCATAGCAAAGCCCACCATAAAATGTGACCACCCCCATACCCCATACAGGCATTTTCCCTTATATTGTATAATACAGACCCCAATTGTAGGGGTAAAATCCGTGTTCCGCTTTTTATAGTTTCGGAAAAAATCCTAATTTTGCATGCACCCACCCCATTAACTGGATAGGCAGGCTCCAATAAGCCCAGGGACCGATATTAGCCCTTTTGGCTAGAGTTGATAGGTGTTTTTCCCTATTTTAGGGGTAAAGTCCGTATTCCGCTTTTTATAATTTCGGGAAAAAAATCCTAATTTTACATGCACCCACCCCATTGGCTGGTGAGGCAGGCTCCAATAAGCCCGGGGACCGATATTAGCCCTTTTGGCTAGGGTTGATGGGTGTTTTCTCCTATTTTAGGGGTAAAGTCCGTGTTCCGCTTTTTTTCCGGAGAAATTTTACATGCACCCACCCATAACTGGATGCCCCTTCACGAATGCTTCACTTTGATACCTCATACGACCCAATCGGATCATGCAGCGTATTCGAATTCTGCGGACTACTTTTTCTCCGCGGAAGCTTTTTTCCCGCGACCGCATCACCACCAGACCGCATCATCGCGGAGGAATTCGAGGTCACAGTTTGCCGGAACTATAGTCATCCAGAGCAGGGAGGTCTCTTGTGTTGGAGGTAGTTTTTGGTCAATTGAGCTGGTGGCGCCCCCTGGCGGAACTTACCGTCATCTCTCCAAGAGTTATCTCCCCCGGCAAAATGGGCCTTGTAATCCACTTATAACGAACGAAGTTCGGGACCGCGAAGCGGTCTCTAACGGAGTTCGTTAAATAGGTAACATACATGCATTACGTGAGACAAAATACAGATACAGAACTTAATCACAAACTAGTGTAAATCCATGTAAAGACAGACAATCACCGTAGTCTATCATGTTCAGATTTCATCGTTTGCTTGGGCGTATTTTGCGGGGGCTGCCATATTGGATTTGAGGCAGTGTGGGTAATAGCTAAAATTAGAACAGTATCGAAATTTAATCTAAAAATATTTGCTATAGATTTGAAACAAAAAAGGATAATATGCTAATAAATTCAAGGATGAATTCCCTTCCGATTCCCTTCCGACTGATAGAATATTTAGCGAAAACGCCCGAGTGTCGTCTGCACTTCGCGCACGCAAATGGTTACAGGTTGAGAATGCGGTCAGACCTCTTTTTCGCGAAAATGGCACTTCACATCAGTGCAGAAATTTCATAAAATTTAGTTCTACGGCAAGAAAAAGCTGTATAACGTGTCCATCTATAACAAGCTTATTTATTAGGCTTTGAAGATCTGATGTTTCGTAAAGAGATAATCGGTTGTTCATTTAAAAAATGAACATTTGCCACGGAATTGTGACCTTACGCCGTAGCAAAATCAAACCATTCAAGTTCTGTCGCTGACGTCCGCGTGATAAATTAGGTCATCCAAAGTTCGCAAAGAAAAGGGAGAAGGGGGGCACAACAAGCTGATTATCAATAGGGGATTTTAATTATAACAGGCAAGAAATCATTTCCAAGTAAACGGTGACACTGCGATTGTCTGAACCGTCAGATATCATCCATTCACTTCAGATTATGGCCTAGATTTAGACATTAAATTAATAGGTACGGACAACCAAGATGCAAGTAAAGTTCATAAAACAAACACATTCATCAAGCTATAGTTTATTGCAGATTTTATTGTGTTTAGATCCGTACACTTCTGAGGGGTCAATTCATGAATAGCTTTGAAGTCAAACAGCAAAATTTTACCAAGAACTCAAACAACTTATAAAACGAAATTTTAGAAAGTCAGATTCCTCATATTTAGACATGCATCCCCCCTTCCCCCCCGCCCCCTTCCTATATATTTTTGTACTATGAGTTCGTACAAATGTTTAACAAAATTGAAATATTGACAAAAACAAATTTGGGGCATTTCTCTATTATTATTCATTATTTTCTATAATTCGGCATGATAAAACAATAGCTACGGTACCGGTAGTATACATCCTATACGTTAACAACTATTACGTAGTCATAAATAAATAAATATTTGATCCATACGATAGAATAGAATAGATGTTTATTTGCTAATTAGAACCTACATGAATGAAAAAAAACCAACACCTACATGAGGCGAACAATCAATAATGTAACATACACTTGCGCAATTCAATGGAATTCTTTATTAGCACAGATATGCTGAGATGAATTATGCATGTCAAAATAGTGCCCTGTTGAAGAGAAAGTAATTCATGGCAAAACCCAAGATATCTATTAATATTTTACTAAATTATACAAATCTTGTTGAAAGTATCTTAAAATATTTCAGTGTGTTACACATTTGTAGTTATAATACAAAAAAAAAAAAGGGGGGGAGGGGGAGTGGGGAATGTCCACAGAGGGAAATGTTTGAAGGAGGAAATATCTAGGGAAATGTCTACAGGGGTAAATGTCCTCAAGGTGGAATGTCCTGGCTTCATAAGCTATCAAGCTTGTTTTTCATTTGTTTACAATAATTTGATTATATGTAACTATAAACATCGCAATATTTCTGTCCATTATATAATAATATCTCTCTTCGAACAGTTTGGCATTCTTAATTTTTCATTCAAGGATAAAATTAAAATAATTCTATCAGTTTCATTCCTCAAATTAATTTATAATGAAGAAGCATCCCAATATTTTGTGGTTTATATATTCGATCAACATACTTTATCCCAGATCCGATCCAGAGTATCAATTCTGATCGACTGTATTTGATTATACTGAAAATAATTCATATTTTCGGACCTTGAAATGTGTGAAACATATACTATAATGGTATAGGCAGTCTGCTATGTCAGATAAAGAACGATACGTTTCCCGATTGATCAAATATTCAACGCATCATCCACAACCACAGCAATTCCGAACTTTTGGGTTGCCAGTATTTCATCAGAAATCACCAAGCCACAAACGACCAGGAAAATGAAAAGAACTCGCACTAGGCTGCGCCTATATGTATATAATTTTCAATGTCCCTTCTAAGCTTCCGTAATATAACAGTGACTATATATGGTTTGCGAAAAAAAAAAATGATACGAAAAAGGCAAAGTCAGAAGCGAACAAAAGAAGTATACTTCGTTCGTTTCTAGGCTTTGCCTATTTCATATTACTACTACTAACGTAACACCAGTGACAACCTGGTAACACCAGTGACCACGAGTAACACCACTGACCTCGTGTAACAACAGTGACCAATTTGTTCATAGCGGCAAAAATGCAGCCCTTAGAGTAGTAGTGTCTACCCTGTTTGATGTCACAGCGCCTCACTGCGCATGCGCAGAATGATGATATTTCATTGGTCCTATTGGGGTGGTGTGCGCAGGAGTGTTGTGCGCAGGTATGACGTCACTTCCGATTGGGGTGAATGAGGCGTCACCTTTGTACATGGTGGGTCCAAGATGGCGGCATGCCGCCATTGTGCTCCCAGATGGTGGGTCCATGATGGCGGCATGCCGCCATTGTGCTCCCAAATGGTGGGTCCAAGATGGCGGCATGCCGCCATTGTGCTCCCAGATGGTGGGTCCAAGATGGCGGCATGCCGCCATTTTGCGAGGTCTATTTCACCTTCACCTAGTGTCGAAAACTGGACCCTGTATGTGTCCCGCTACACGTTTTGGGGTCAAGGTGGGCCACTAGTGGTCCAATGGAGTCGTATGAGGTATCAAAGTGAAGCATTCGTGAAGGGGCATCTGATGGGCTGGGTGTGAGATTGAGATATCGGCATTCTGCGCATGCGCGGTGGCCAAAGGGTATGAAAATAGACGTTTTGGAGCTAGGGGAGCCACTAATGGTCCGATCGAGTTGTATGAGGTATCAATGTGAAGGCTATGTGAAGGGGCACCCAGTCATGGGTGGGTGCATGTAAAAATTTTCCTGAAAAGAAAAAAAAAACGGAACACGGACTTTATCGAAAAATCCGGGAAAATGCCTATATAGGGTATGGGGGTATATAGGTCGCCGGTCTTAACGGGGCCTGCCTATCAGTAGAGTTATCTTCCCCTAGTTCCAGGGTGGGTGTATGTAAATTTTTTCCTGAAAAAAATACGGAACACGGAATTTATCGAAAAATCCGCAAAATGCCTATATGGGGTATGGGGGGTATAGGACCATCCTGGGAAACCTACTTCTATACATTTGCGGTAGGGTTGTTTGGATTTGTTTTCTTAGTCTCGTCATTTATAACACGATAGGAAGTGTCCCGGAGCGAATCGGTGAAATTTTTGGAAAAAGTCACCGAGACCCTTATAGAACCATATAGTCCCATACTGGGGGTATAGCACCAATGTTTGTCCCACTGCGAAACCCACTTCTAGACATTTGCGGTAGGGTTCTTTGGATTTATGTTCTTAGTCTCGTCATTTAGAACACGATAGGAAGTGTCCCGGCACGAAACGGTGAAATTTTTGAAAAAAGTCACCGAGGCCTGGGTAGGCTCATATATTACAAGCGTCTAGTCCGTCATTCATAATCCAGCCGTCGTCCATTAGAGAATATCCGCGTCCATAATCCAAAGACCTATTCCATTTTCCACATAACAGTATTAGCACCAAATTCAAAAAGACAATCATAGTATACATAAACATAGGCTTGTTTCCTGCAAGAGAGAAGCGGTCAACAGTTTTCAATGATGCCGGCAAGACATCATGTTCCAAAAATATCAAATCCGTATCGCTGATCAGTATTCTTAATCCATAATATTCGTTATAGAGTCGTCATCTAAAAAAAAAAAGATGTATCTCAGTCACGCTTTGATTGTGACTGTTCATATGAGTACCATGAGGATCTTGAAGTACATGGGTTCATACGGCCCCTAGCCCCGGGTTAAGCGGAATTAGACACAAGTTACGAAACGTAGCGCCATAGATCTTGCACGCTACGTTCGTATTTTGCTATCAGCATGCGATATGTATCGCCAAATTTGAGAAACTTTGAGTGGAGGCGCTTGGTGAAATAGCCCTGTTTTATAAGTTTCTGCAACAATGTTTTGTGACGTTGATTAAAATCATCACATTTAACACAGGATCTAGCAAATGCTACTAAGCGAGATATGTATACGCCATATGCAGGTCCCACTGGAATATTACTATCCAGAAAGGGATAGTTTACGATGTCGAAATTGTAATCATCTCTTTTGTCATAGACCCATATACTGGGATATAAGCTATATGTTGGAGTCTAGGTGAGTCCCTGGTGGTCCAGTGGTGTCGTATGAGGTCTTATTTTGAAGCTCTCATGCAGAAGCACTTGACTACACTAATGGTTCGTACGTGGTCAATAGTCTGCAGCCTGGCCGTAGTAGAGAAAGCAGGCATTTTTGGGTGTGTGTGTGGGTGTGTTTGGGTTAGAGATGGGCTATTCACGGTTCGAATAGGTCGTATGAGGTATCCATGTGAAGCCTAGGTAATGGAGCATCTGATGGCGTGGATGTGGGGGTAGACATAGGGTCATTCTGCGCATGCGCGGTAGCCCAAGGGTATGGACATAGACGTGTTGGGGTCTAGGTGGGCTCCTAATGGGCCTATTGTGTCGAGTGCGCTATCCATGTGACGCCTAGGTGGGGCAGCATCCACCTGGACTAACATTCACGTGGTTTGGTGGGTCTGCATGACGTCACTTCCGGTTTGAGCGAATGCTCAAACACGACCGCCAACTTTCACGGCCCAGGCCCGGCACCCCGGCCCGCCCCCCCGGCCCGCCCCGGCCCGGCCGCAGCGCGCGCGCGCGCGGGTTCCCCGGAAGTGCGCGTCATCACCGGCAGTGCGCGGAAGCATGTCGGATCAAAAGATCAAAGAAAAGGGGATTGTAAATTAACCTGGGAAGGATGGGCAGTTCCATTTGGACCAATCAGCGGTCGAGAAAAAAGAGCCAATGAGCGATCGATAAAACAACCAATGGACGGGTACTAGGTACACATTTAAAAATACATAGAACTTATAGTAATAAACTTAATCTATACGTGTTGGACGAGTCTTCACTCACCGTCTTCCTTTACACGCACCTCAATGAAATGGCCGCTCCAAACCTAGACCAAAACACGTACTTGGTCTGTGGGCTGATTTCATTGGCTATCTATTTTACTATATTGTGCTTGCATTCTAACAGTGATGGGTTACATTTTGGCCCCATCATACACCATTGAATTCAGTTTGACTGAATCTCCACATTGGGCATTTATGCATTATGAATAAAACACACAAGACAGGGTTTTTTGGTGAGATCTCATTTTTTAATTCAGTGAACAACAACAACGTGAGAACAACCACGTGAAAACTGAAGCCCAGAACAAGGGGCTTGTACATTGAAAGAATTCAAGCCCAGAACAGGGGGCTTGTACATTGGAAGAACTGAAGCCCAGAACAAGGGGCTTGTAAACTTAAGCCCAGAACAGCGGGCGTGTGTACATTGAAAGAACTTAAGCCCAGAACGGGGCTTGTACATTGAAATGATGGGCGGCCCAGTCATATGCGAGTACATCGCGGTCCTCGGCCTTGGGGTACTCGTCAAACATCTGTACGATGGTAGATAAGGGTCTTCCCCGGCATCGATGGTACAGGTAAAACAAGCAATATTGTCCGCACACGCTACTGGTCAGGCTTTGCAACATTTAACTGTTCCAACACCACGTCTCTGTACCTTGATCCATGAAGTCTGTTAAATCGGGATGGAGGGGTGGCAGGCCATACGGGTCAAAGTATTCCCCCTGCTGTTCTGTCAAGTACACGGCCACCCAATGTTCACCGGGCCGATCCATCGGGTCCGTGTTGAGAACGTATGCAGCAGGATACACACGGTCTAATGGGAACACATCTCGGGCGAACACCCCTTGAAACACCATACGTGTCTCTGGGTCATTCTCCAGCACGGTGGTTATCTGGTCTGTATCCATGTTAGGTGGAGAAGTCACACAGGATGTTGCGCGCCTTGTCCACTTGAATGATGTTGTCAAACTCGGCGTATCAGATCACATTGACGGTGCTCCGGAGGGCTCGTTGAAAGTGGATTTCCAACCGTAAATTGCCTTGCTTGGCGAGGGCCAGCTGATGGTCGTTCTCTAAGGTAGGGGTCAAATCGAAACAGAACAACGTGTATCCGTTCCCGTAGTCTTCCCGACTGATGAAATTCCCTTCGTCCTGGTTGATTTGACCGGTGGCTGTAAACAGGTTCTGATAGGCTCGAATGAAATTCGCGCGCCCAAAGTTCGGGGTTAAGGCCGTGGCTGGCACCTGTTGTCCATCCACATGCAGGGTCACAAAATTGATGCCGAAATGTTTAAAGTCAAACGGATTCTCTGGGTAGGCTCCACTGAAACTGGTATTTTCCACACAGGCCAGGATCAATCGCTTGGGTAGTTCCCCCAGGAACAGGTTTTCTTTGTTGGCGCTCATATTTCCAGCAGACACAGAGAACACTTTGGTATGCCCCTTTACGTTAGTGGCCATCAAGGCGAAGGTCGGAGGCGCCCGTATCAGTCGGATTTTGATGGGGATCTTGTTCAAAAGGTATCGGTCTTGCATGAACATGTCTGCGTGCAGTCGACCCATGAGATCCACCGCGACGCCGTTCGCGGTCAATGCCTTCCGTTTGCTATATCCCGTATTGTCGTTCTCTGCGCCGATGTGCTCGGCTTTGTCCTGGTAGAATAAAGCGGCTGTCAGTTGAGATTGTTTAGCCTCTCGTCCATGCGACAACAGCGTCTCGATGTAGGTTCGATAGGGGTACGTGTTGGTCGAGTCACTGATGAGTTTGTCGCTGAGAAATATATCCACCTGTTGAAACATCGAGTGCAGCCAGAGATTCGTCGGGCCCACCGTTGCTTGGTCAGCGATTCTGGTGCCATCTCCATTGACGATCTTGGCTTTCACATACAAGTATGTATGGGCTAAATCCACATAGGCCGTATCCGCATTACTGATGGTGAACTCGATGGGCCCTGTTGCGTTGATGCTGGACAGCGGGAGATGCTCCACCCATAATCCTTGTTCGGCACTGGTCGGTGTGGGCGGGACGGTCCACAAATCAAATTCACTGTTGGTGGAGGGGCAGGACTCGGCGTGGATCAAGGACATGTTTTAAGAAAAGATATCCCGGGTCTTCGATGTGCGTCGTCGCTGGGTCGGTCGTCGACTGGTGCGTGGTCTCGGTGGGGCAGCTCTTTTATTCCCTACGGTGCGTTGTGCTTTGGCCGCCAAGACGCCTCCCGCTTCTTTGGCCCACCGTTTCAAGGCTTCTTTGGGTGCCGTACCCCCAAGACATCACCGGCCACTTGCAGTCCACTGCGTACCGCTTGTTTGCCGATTGCTTTCACCCCACGCGTCACCAAGGGCAGGAACGTTTTGACGATGCTCCCGAGTATGTTCGCCAGTCCATGTCCACGTTGCATGCGTGCACCACTAAAAACCGGAAAGCCACCCCTGGCTTGTTGGGCATAATAGTCCATATAGCTGCGTGCATCGCACTCGTAAGGCACCTTCATTATACAAAGTGGGGAGCACGTGCTTGTCGAAAATGAAGTGTCAGCACCACTTTCCCGCGTTCGAATGCCACCGGTCGTCCCGTGTCATCTCTTATATCCACCGTGATCGTGTTGATACGGGTTTGTCGTACGGGCAGGTAGAGCATGTGGGTGAAACTGTGGGTGACTTGATCTCCATACAACTTTTAATGGGCACCACCCGTAACAGAGGTGCGTTGATATCGCCCACAATATGGCTGTCCACCACGTCCGAGTAGACGTAGAGTCCGTACACACCCGACTTCATATCCATCGGGATCTCGCCTTGGTGGGCGGTGGGACCAACGAACGTCCGTAGATCGAAACCCAGCATTTGCTGTAGGATAGGACTCAGTACGACACTCGCGTTGGCGGTGACGATAAGCTGTGCCTTGTCGTTGTGTGCGTTGTAATCGAAGTCCACGTGATTCTTGAAGGGATAGTCTTTGATGGGTTTTGAAGTATTCGTGACCTCCCGTAGGGCCTTATAATGCAACAGTCTTGACAGCTCACCCATGAACTCCTTGGGAGTATCGTATTGGCCTTCGGGGAGGGTGAGTCGGGTGTCTCTTCCTTCGTAGGTCACCTCGTACCACACTTCATTGGCTCGCACTTTGTACCACGAGTAAGGGTATTGGATATCCGCGAGGCCACATTCCCATCGTCCAGGTAAATGCAACGGTTGCGGTAACTGGGTCACGTACTTGGCCACGGTGTTGTCAGGAAACACATCCAGCGAACTGTTACTGGGTAGTGTGAGGTAATACATGGCGACTGAGCTGTCCTGCTGCTGCTGTTGGTTTTAATAGGTGTTCCAGGCCTTGTGTTCGTCGCGTTGACTTGCTACGTGTCACGGCTCTGGAGATGTGGGGTGTCCTGATCGAGGGTGGTTTTTTAAAGGTCTCAAAAGAAGGTGCCCGTTGTGGTGATGGTGTTTTGGCGGGTGACTCTGGTTCCCATTCGGCTTCCCAAGAAAGTAGTGGCCCACTCGGTGATTGCTCTCGGTGATTGCTGGGTTCGCTGCATAAAGGCCCAGCGGTGGGGGTTCCCCATCAATTCCTGTGGTACATGCATGTCTTTCAAGCCTTGAGCGAAGACCTCCCATCCTCGAGGATCCGTGTGCGACCTGCGTTTACGCATCAGGTCATTCACTAAATCCGTCATGTGGGTACCTGATTCTGTACCAGGAGTTCACCTTTATCATTCCAAGTCATGTTAGGATTCTGTTTCATTCGTTGTAATACCAGGCCAGCTTGTTTCTTGAACGATGCAGGTACACTCTTCAGGACTTCGTCTTCCACCCACTGTAGGGCTGTGGGTGCTACCCCTGGTAATGGCGGCTGTTGGAGCGGTGCTGAGGTCGGCGGTGTGTCACGTGGTGGTGGTGGTGGTGGGGTAGAGAGAGTTTTGTATTGGTCCATGAACGTCATGTACCGTTGAAGCGTCTCATTGTACCGTTGTACTTTCTCACTGTCGCTTAACCCCGGTCTCTGTAAGATCTGTTGCATCTCTCCATCGAGGGTGTTTATGGTCTTCACCGTAGGTGGGACAGGGTAGGGCGATTGGAGGTTTTGAAGGAACCGTGGTTCGACGAGGACTATTTTTTTCGTGTGGTTCATTGTCGGCCGAAGAGTCCACCCAATACTGGACCAAACACGGAAGCGGCCAACGGTGCTAAGATGGCCCCGAGAAAGCCGCCTTTCTGTAACACCTTTTTCTTTTGTGTTTGAGGGACCCGCTTGTGGACTAGGGTTCGGAGACCTGTCTTATGCTTGGCCAACTTGGGTTTCTGAGCCGGAGTCAGTGGTACGTTGCCTTTTAACAGGTTGTACCCGATCTCGCACAGACAGCGTACAAGGTCAGGGTCCGCACCGCGTACAATGGTTCGGACTAACTCGGGTGGGGCCGTCTTCAATACACGGAGCGTGGGAGCATGCTTCCGTACTCGCGCAGACATCATGTACAACTAATGCTAGAACCCACAACTCTGCTCTTTTTATTTACTTCAGAGAACAGAGACAATGTCAACCATGCTGTGGTATTCATTCTTTTTATTATCCCCATCATCAAAACACACACACCCCAGCTGCGGGAGCCACTGTGGGTGTGTTTACATTATTTTTGCATGTACACGAGGTGGGCCTCTCCGGGAAAGATGCCTGTCCGTAGTCGAAGATGTTCAGGGGTGGCTTGCTTGAGGTCGAAGAGCATATACCCGTGCAGAGGGGTTGTGGCATCTTTAAAGGCTTCCAACGCAAACGGTGTGCGGCCGGGATACATCTGTCTCGCCAGGTGCAGCAGTTGAGTGGTATCTCTCGGGTTTTTGAAGACCACCAGGTAGTGGGCATTTAAGCTGATGTTCCGATGTTCTTTGTTTTTACTGAACAGATTCTGCACAATGTAGATAATGCTGAGCCGTCGATGGTGGCTGCCTTTGGTAAAGAGTTGGGTGACCCGCGCATGCGTCTCCGCCATGAGATCATCCAGAACCACCAAGGTGTCGGGTTCCAAATCGGCCAGGTTGGGTAGGCCTTCCACGAACGTGATGTGGGGCATTGCTGCATACGCTTCCTGCCATTCTCCGTAACACCACACGACTCGGACAATGGGTGGGATGATCATGCTGTCGGCGTGTTGAAGGAGCTTCCGGACGAAGTGCGTTTTGGCGGAGCCCGTCGGTCCTGCGATGAGACACGTGAAGGGATGCTGCCACCGATGGTCCATGGTTCGAGGTGTATCCGTTGTCGTGGTAACCCGCTCTTGTAAATTTCGTACGAGTGAACTGGAGTGGTGGTGGTGGTGGGTACAACGTTGGTCGTCGTTGTCTGTTCACTGCGAGTGATGATGGTGGTGGGTACAACGTCGGTCGTCGTTGTCTGTTCACTGTGAGGGATGAAATCCGGTGGGTCTTCAGACGTACTGGGTGTACTTGGTGTAGATGTTGAGCTTGGTGTGGAGGTCGACGTGGATTGTACACACGGGGTGTGATGGTGACTGGGCTCGATACGGGGTTGACTGGTGCTCTCTGTAGACTGGTTTCACTGATGGCTGGTGTTCTCAGTTGGTTAAGTAGCGTGCTGACATAGGCTACGTCGTAAAACATACCTCCGTACAACACACTCAGCAGGGTTAGCAGTATCACCACAAAGCCCACTTGCGCTTTGCGCGTTTTGGGAGACGCTCTGTTCAGAAGCAGCTGCTGTTTGTCCATAGCACCGTGGTCGAACGTGGAATGAAGGATGACGGTCGTGGTGTCTGGCTTTATAGTCGTTTCACCTGGTTGGCAGCGACCCAGGAATTGAAGGAACTGGGCCAGCCTTGCCATTTGACGAAATGAAATAGTTTGCCACGTCGACGTTCCGTTTTCAAAATCTGCTCCACCGTGTAGTAGTCTTGCTGTGTTTTTACGACAGGCTGTAATTCCATCTCGTAAAACGTCCCTAGCAACGGTTCCCCTTGAAGATCTTCCAGTTCATAGACTCGCTGCTGTTGGGGTAGGCGCCGTTTAATCAGAAAGTGCTCATCGCTCCAGTTCGGCAAGTAACTTTTCTCAAATTGACCTTTGACTTTACTGATCCGTACAGGGTCCCCGACCTTGTACACTGCCTTCGGCGTTCGCTGCGATGGCCTGGGGTACAAGACACGCCGGACTTGGGCTTCATTGCGTTGGGTCAGGGTAATGGGGGCTCTCTCTATACTCCGATGATAGGCTCGATTGTAACCCCTCACAAGTTTCGGGAGAACATCGATGTACCGCCTTGTATTCTTATAGGTGAAATATTTATACATGCGGCCTTTGAATGCCCTGTTGAACCTTTCCACCACGGAAGCCTTGGTATCGTTGTACGTATGGAAGAAAAACACCTTCTGGACTTTCAGAAACTGTTGGAACGGTCTGTTGAGGAATTCCGTGCCTTCGTCGGTTTGCAAATACAAAGGTTTGCGCCCGGTCTTGAAGATGTCTTTGAACGCCGCTATGAGATTCGCCCCCGTTTTCGTCCGGATGGGTACCACCCACGCATACTTGGATAGGATATCGATGCACGTCAAGATATACCGATTCCCATCGTTGTGTTTGGCAAAGGCGCTCATATCGACCAAATCCGCTTGCCACTGGGCATCTATTCCTCCCACGATGACCCGGTTCCGTAGAAAATGGCGACGGACAGATCGATGTAAGGTATAGGTGTCTTGTTTTCTTAACCAATCTCGGACTTGGGCACGTTGTATCCCCTGGGGTTTGGCCGCTCGATAGAGAGCCGACAATGCACTATAGGCCGCCGGACTGTCGGGACTGTAGTATAAGTTATCCAACACCTTCTCCCAGCGCTTCATGGTGACAAATGATGATGGACCCTGGCTCTATCGTTTATTTATAACGGGTATATCTTGGGCCGGAGTTTCTTTCTGATTTTCTTCGTTGGTTTCCACAGTGTCCATGGTAAATGACCAGTCCAACTCGTCTGATGACCGCTTGCACTTGATCCACATCTACTACGGCATCTTCCAATGCAGACCATAGGTCAGGGTGAAGGGTAAAATGCACTGTACCCCCATCTAGCCGAGCCAATTGAGCAAAGAAAGGGCCGCGTCGGATGTACACATCGTGACACAAGTGGATGAGGTCGCCGTCCAGTTCACCAGACAACACGCGTTTGAATTTGGTCCAGCCCTCTCGGAACAGACGAATGTGGGCCGGGCACGGTTGTGTAGGGTCCGCTTCACAGATGTCTCCCACCTCCTCCATGATATCGACCGTATCCGCATACACGTGCAGGAAAACCTCGGGGGTCAGTCTGAGATACGCCAGTATTATATGCTCCGTCATGGTCAGTACGTGAATGGTACCAGATTTGACTGTCTCTCGTATTTATAGGGAGAACCCCTTGAGATCAAAGGATCGGGTGGGCATGTCACTGGGCTCACTGAGTATAGCCGGGTAATCAATGGCATCGTCGTGTGGTTCATGGCTAGACATTTGTTCATTAGGTTCTGCCGCCGCTTCTCTCAGGGCACGAGCCCACTCCAACTCGTTTGGTGTAAACAGCTGGTCCACGATAGGCACCACTTTCTCGAAGGCTGTCCACAGATTGGGATCTAGGGTGGAGCTTCGCGTAGGGTCTTGGTAGCGGCCCAGGCGTGGGAAGAAGGGTCCACGGTATACGTAGATGGCATTGTCTATGTGGATGAGGTGTCCATCGAGCTCGCCGCTCAACACCCGTTTAAATTTGGTCCAGCCGTCACGGTGTAGCGTAACCGTATTCGATACGGTCTCAGCGGGCGACCAGCAAACATCTCCGCGGTCTTCCACGAGGGTGACTTTATCTTCATAGACGTGTAACCCCACCTGGGGTGTAAGGGACAGGATGGCTCGTAGGACTGGTGGCATGCTTGATCCAATGACGATCGTTGAATGACACACACTGTGTCTGGCCCTCGTATTTATAGTCAGGTGCCACTGTCAATGCCACAGCGCCAGGGTCAATAGGGCACAGACTATTGTGAGGCAACCAGCCGTCGCTGGTTCCGGCGTGAGCGCTGCTGGTCCATTGCCCGAGCATCAAGGATGGCTGTCATAGTCCAGTAGTGGTGAGTGATGGCACACCTCTCCATCGAGTGCACTCTGTCGAGGACGGCTTCTGTGAACTCGTTCAGGATCTGGCGTCGCCCCTCGTTGTCGTCGCCATCTGCAAACATGGACCGGACCACTGCTCGGTAACCCGTGAGTGAATTCACCACGGTGGCATGCTGTAAAATGCGAGTCGCATAGGGCTGGATCTCCGTCATGGCTCTGCAACCGTAGAAATGAAGGTGTAGGATCCAGAGAGACGTGTTTTATAGACCATGTCACACATGCGCGCCTAGACGTCGGGTGTAGTCCGTGATACGTACTATTCTGATGGGTTAGTCCAAAAAAGAGAGCAACAACAACAACACAGAATACAGATCAATCCTTTTATTATGCGTGAACATCATAGGAATGCATGTACTGACCTGTCTGTGGGAGTTTTCCACAATGGCGTTCACCTTCGGTTCTTTCCGGTCAACGTATCCGCCATTTTCGGACAACCCGCGCACTTCCGGAGAACGCGCGCGCGCTGCGGCCGGAGAACCGGCGCGCGCGCGCTGGGGGGGGAGGGGGCCGGGGCCGGGGCCGGGGCCGGGGCCGAGAAAGTTGGCGGTCGTGTTTGAGCATTCACCCAGACCGGAAGTGAGGTCATGCAGACCCACCAAACCACGTGAATGTTAGTCCAGGTGGATGCTGCCCCACATAGGCGTCACATGGATACCGCACTCGACACAATAGGCCCATGAGGAGCCCACCTAGACCCCAACACGTCTATGTCCATACCCTGGGCTACCGCGCATGCGCAGAATGACCCTATGTCTACGCCCACATCCACGCCATCAGATGCTCCATTACCTAGGCTTCACATGGATACCTCACACTACCCATTCGAACCGTGAATAGCCCATCTCTAACCCAAACACACCCACACACACCCACAAATGCCTGCTTTCTCTACTACGCCCAGGCTGCGCATGCGCAGACTATTGACCACGTACGAGCCATTAGTGTAGTCAAGTGCTCCTGCATGAGAGCTTCAAAATAAGACCTCATACGACACCATTGGACCACCAGGGACTCACCTAGACTCCAACATGTCCACCCCGTATGGATTTATACATACATTGGGCTTATATCACAGTATATGGGTCTATATGAGCCTACCCAGGCCTCGGTGACTTTTTCCAAAAATTTCACCGATTTGCTCCGGGACACTTCCTATCGTGTTCTAAATGACGAGACTAAGAAAACAAATCCGAACAACTCTACCGCAAATGTATAGAAGTAGGTTTTCCAGGATGGTCCTGTACCCCATATAGGCGTTTTGCGGATTTTTCGATGAAGTCCGTGTTCCGTATTTTTTCAGGAAAAAATTTACATACACCCACCCTGGAACTACGGGAAGATAACTCTATTGATAGGCAGGCCCCGTTAAGCCTGGCGACCTATATACCCCCATACCCCATATTGGCATTTCCCCGGATTTTTCGATAAAGTCCGTGTTCCGTTTTTTTTTTTTTTTTGTTCAGGAAAAATTTTACATGCATCCACCCATGACTGGATGCCCCTTCACATAGGCTTCACATTGATACCTCATACAACTCGATCGGACCATTAGTGGCTCCCTAGCTCCAAAACGTCGATTTCCATACCCTTTGGCCACCGCGCATGCGCAGAATGCCGATATTTCAATCCCACACCCAGCCCCTCATGCCCCTTCACGAATGCTTCACTTTGATACCTCACTCGACCCCATTGGACCATTAGTAGCTCCCCTAGCTCAAAAACGTCTATTTTCATACCCTTGGGCCACCGCGCATGCGCAGAATGCCGATATTTCAACCCCACACCCAGTCCATCAGATGCCCCTTCACGAATGCTTCACTTTGATACCTCATATGACCCCATTGAACCATTAGTGGCTCCCCTAGCTCCAAAAACGTCTATTTTCATACCCTTTGGCCACCGCGCATGCGCAGAATGCCGATATCTCAATCTCACACCCAGCCCATCAGATGCCCCTTTACGAATGCTTCACTTTGATACCTCATAGGACTCCATTGGACCACTAGTGGCCCGCCTAGACCCCAAAACGTGTAGCGGGACCCATACAGGGTCCAGTTTTCGACATTAGGTGAAGGTGAAATAGACCCACCATCTGGGAGCACAATGGCGGCATGCCGCCATCTTGGACCCACCATCTGGGAGCACAATGGCGGCATGCCGCCATCTTGGACCCACCATCTGGGAGCACAATGGCGGCATGCCGCCATCTTGGACCCACCATCTGGGAACACAATGGCGGCATGCCGCCATCTTGGACCCACCATGTCCAAAGGGTGCACTCCAGAGATTCTTTCATTCGGCATGGAATAGACTATGGGTCCGTTTTTCGGCCACCAGTTGTCGTAAAACCTTCAACCCAAATCACTTATATGTATATATTTTCTGAAAAAGCACGATGAAACTATTATTTTAAGATATACCACTGCTATGTTATAGAAAATTTTAACTCGAACATTCTTCTCCATGCTGGCTTCATTTTTTCTAGAAAACCTCTTAAAAATGTCGAAAAATGGTCAAATTCGGCTCAATTTCCAGAAAAATGTGTAAGAGCGATTTTAATTAAACTTCTTACACACGTTCCCTGGTCCGGTCTCAACTTAAAAAGGCAAACAAAAGTGGGTGTCAACCTAACCGTTTTTGTCAGATTTTCTTCCCGTAAATGAGTCCCGATTTTTAGGCACACCCAAGGGGCATAACTGAGGCAGGACAAACTTTACTCCATGATCCCGATCAGCGTGTAGACGAAGCCAGCCCTCGATTTGTACGTACTCGTTTGCAGCGTTGATAATGCTGAATAGGATGGCATTATAGATATAAGCTATTAAGGAGACAAGAAGAATTATGATGTAGCAGAACAAGGGCAGTCTATCGTATTATGAAATTAGAGAGGGGCCATTACTACGAAACTGTGGAAGGCAACCAAAGGTCACGCCTCATTCACCCCAACCGGAAGTGACGTCATACCTGCGCACAACACTCCTGCGCACACCACCCCAATAGGACCAATGAAATATCATCATTCTGCGCATGCGCAGTGAGGCGCTGTGACATCAAACAGGGTAGACACTACTACTCCTGAGTGAAAGCAATTTAGGGGCAAAACACGTATATGACAAGAGTCCTTAACTTAGTGTTATCTGGGTAAAGGTAAATTCAAGTTGCACTGAAACTTGGAGCAAAATCATGAATATTGTCAATGGTGTTACCGTACAAATAGTAACACCACTGAAAGGTAACACCACTGACATTTTGGAAGGAATTGAATGTTGCTCCGTCGTATATTGTTGTGACGGTCCAAAAACAATGCTTTTGTAATTCATACGCGCATATCTTTATTATCAGTTAATATTTTAACTCAGGAACCACTACATGTTGATCCTGACTCGTAACACCAGTGACCGGTAATAAACATTGAAGCTAGAAATGACTGGAATACTGAAAAGAGTTTCATGAAACACATCGTATGAAATTTCAAATTTACTCGCGCTTGGAAAAGAAGACGCCTGGTGGCAAAACTCTGTTTCTAATTTGAGCGTTCGCTTTTTGGCTCCGATTTCAGTTACAGTAACACCACTGATCGGAAAACCAGTGACAGACCTTTGCCCATGCCATTTTCACAAGATAATCAGCCCTTGTAAACAATATATTCAGATAGTGTAAGAACAGATGTAGCTGCTTGCCAAAAACGTCGAATAATGTGGAACAAAAGAATTTCTGGCAACTTTATCGTGGTATCAATAAGGTCACTACACCCAGTGACAGGTCTTTTTACCCTAAATTGAAGGGTTTACTGTGGTGAAATTTTACCCGAAAACATCAATCCAGACATTGCTTGCAATAAGTTATTCGTACTCTACTAATTGAATACTACGAACAATCTGAATTTTTCTAGCCGTAAGATTGGTTAGAATGAAATTCGGGTCGAGTGACACGAATTGCGCTTTTCCTTGAGAATGACCCAGTTACATCTTTCGATTATGGACACAGAAATCCTTTAATTGACGACGGTTGAATATTGAATGACGAAATAGACGTTAATAATAAGTCTTCGGACTCGTTCACATTAGATAATGGTGTAAAACAAGGAGGAAACCTCGGTCCAACTAACTTTAATCTGTGATAGATGATAAGGCCTTTCCTCCAGAGAGTAGGCCGGCCAAAGACACGAAATGTAACTTTTGATGGCATTGTTTGTTACAAATGGGTACCCATGCTAAATTAGTTCTTTGTGTGCTAGGGTTCAAGGTGGGAGGGGATACCACCCGGATTTTGGACGTTAAAGGTCATTTTGGGGTCACTTTTGAGGTTAAATAAGGTCAAAATTGGTAAAAGTCGTTCCTAACTTAATTTCCATTGTGATGTTTGTTACCAATGACTATCCACGCTAAATTGCTTTTATGTTCTGTATGGTGTTAGCACAGGTATGGCTAGCTCGTTAATTATTGGAATTGAGGTCATTTTAGGGTCACTTTACGGGTGAAATGAAGTCAAAAATGCTGTTTTATTTCATATATTTTGTGCTGTATGTTATTTACTTTTGTTTGCAGTATGGTTCAAGGTACATGTAGGGTGGATACTAAGACAACTTTGACAATTTGAGGTCATTATCAGGTCATTTCGAGGTCAAATAACATCCAAAGATGGCCAAAAGATGGGCCTTAAAACAATTTAAAACATTTTTGTGTGAAATTCCTTGTAAAGATATGGGTATCAAATCTGAAGTAGTTCTACGGGGTGAATTTTTAGATACTAGTGTAGGGTAATTCAGTATTTTTTGTTTGTGAATTTTGGTAACATCCATTTTTTTTATAGACTGGACCTTCCCGATCAATATATTTGTTGGTCCGAAGGTTTCTTTCTCGAGTTTGAAGTAGTTTGAGTTAACCCTTTCCGGCCTGGGTGATAGAGGGTTCGGAAATTTAGTGCCCTTTTGAACATTTTGAATAAAAATCGAGAGCAAAGACTTTCCGCAACTTTGGAATATATTTGGCTAATTTTGAGCCTATTTCTGTAATTCTAGTGATTAACCATCATGCGTTAATTCAAAATGGCGCTCATGTGGGTTCATTCATAAATCGCCCCTTTTCAGGTTATTCATATAATAGTCATTATTCTTAGCCCATTGTGAAAGTTAGTTAACACAAAGGAATCTTCCATCAAGCCTAGTAACTTTCGCCTATTTTGAATCTGTTTGCTTAATTACAAGCGTCTAGTCCGTCATTCATAATCCAGCCGTCGTCCATTAGAGAATATCCGCGTCCATAATCCAAAGACCTATTCCATTTCCATATAACAGTATTAGCACCAAATTCAAAAAGACAATCATATATACATAAACATAGGCTTGTTTCCTGCAAGAGAGAAGCGGTCAACAGTTTTCAATGATGCCGGTAAGACCTCATGATGTTCCAAAAATATCAAATCCTTATCCCTGATCAGTATTCTTAATCCATAATATTCGTTATAGAGTCGTCATCTAAAAAAGATGTATCTCAGTCACGCTTTGATTGTGACTGTTCATATGAACACCATGAGGATCTTGAAGTACATGGGTTCATACGGCCCCTAGCCCCGGGTTAAGCGGAATTAGACACAAGTTACGAAACGTAGCGCCATAGATCTTGCACGCTACGTTCGTACTTTGCTATCAGCATGCGATATGTATCGCCAAATTTGAGAAACTTTGAGTGGAGGCGCTTGGTGGAATAGCCCTGTTTTATAAGTTTCTGCAACAATGTTTTGTGACGTTGATTAAAATCATCACATTTAACACAGGATCTAGCAAATGCTACTAAGCGAGATATGTATACGCCATATGCAGGTCCCACTGGAATATTACTATCCAGAATATTATCTATTCTCAGCTTAAAATGTGATGTTTTAATTCAAAATGGCGGACAGGTGGGGTAATCTGAAAATCACATTTTTCGTGTTGCTCGTGTAGTTCAAGGCATTAGTTCTTGCCTCTCTGCGCAAATTCAACAAACCGGGGGATCCCTATGCATAACCTAACATTTTATTCTCATTTTGCATCTATTTACATATGTCAAAAATCAAGATTTGATGGTCAAGTTCAAAATGGCGGCCATATGGGGTCATCAGAAAAGCACACTTTTGGCCGTGGCCAGTGAAGTTCAAGGCATTATTCTTAGCTTATTATGCACATTTGTCAAAAAAGAGAGATCTCTAAGCATAGCCCAACATTCTATTCCCATTTTGAATCTATTTACATATCCCAAAGATCAAGATTTGATGGTCAAATTCAACATGGCGGCCATATGGGGTCGTCTGAAAATCACACTTTTGCCTGTTGCTCGTGTAATTCAAGGCATTATTCTTATCTCACTGAGCAAATTTATCAAAGCCGACGGATTTCTATGCATAGCCTAACATCCTATGCCCATTTGGAATCTATTTTCATATGCCAAAAATCAAGATTTAATGATCAAATTTAAAATAGCGGCCATATGGGGTCATCTGAAAATCACACTTTTTTCTTGTTGCTCGTGTAGTTCAAGGCATTATTCTTAGCTCTTTATTCAAATTTAGCAAAACCGAAGGATCTCTAAGCATAGTTCAACATTCTATGCCCATTTTGAATCTATATACATATCCCACAGATTAAGATTTGATGGTCAAATTCAAAAGGGTGTCCATATAGGGTCATCCGAAAATCACACTTTTATCTGTTGCTCATGTAGTTCAAGGCATTATTCTTACCTCACTGAGCAATTGTATCAAAACTTAGGGATCCCTATACATAGCCTGACATCCTATGTCCATTTTCAATCTATTTACATATGTGTAAGATCAAGATTTGATGATCAAATTCAAAATGGCGGCCATATGGGGCCATCTGAAAATCACACTTTTGGCCGTAGCTCGTATAGTTGAAGGCATTATTCTTAGCTCATTATGCAAATTTATCAAAACTGTGGGATTTCCAAGCATAGCCCGACGACCTATGCTCTTTCTGAATCCACTTACGTATCCCTAAGATCAAGATTTGATTATCAAATTTAAAATGGTGGCCATATGGGGTCATTTGAAAATCATATTTTTTTCATGTTGCTCGTTTACTTCAAGGCACTATTCTTCGCTAGTTGTGCAAATTTATCAAAACAGAGGGATGTCTTAGCATAGCCTAACAACTTACGCCCATTCAGAATCTATTTGCATATCCCCAAGATCAAAATACGATCTTCGAATTCAATATGGCAGCTGTGTTATCCGAATCTCCTGCTTTTCCATGTTGCTCGTGTATATCAAGGCATTATTCTAAGTTGATTGTGCAAATTTATCAAAACCGAAGGGTCCCACATCATAGCCAGATAACTTTTGCCGTTTTTGAATCTATTTGCTTAGTCGTCAGATCAAAAATGATAGTTAAATTCAAAATGGCGACCATAAGGAGTCATCCGGAAATTCTTCTTTTTTAATATTACTGTTAGAATATTTTTTTTCATCCTAGGTACAAACTTATTAAATTGAGCAGAATAACGCCATAGCTTATCACATTATGCCTATTTTTATTCTGTTGGCATAATCTTCAGCTGAGAATACAAAGATTAAATTCAAAATGGTGACCATGTGGGTTCATCTGAGACTCATACTCTCATTTTGCTCTTATAATTCAAGGCATTGTGATTACATGGAGCTGAAAGTAGCAATTTCTCAAAGTCAAGCCCCTTCAAAAAACAGATCGATCTGACTATTTATGGGCCCAGTTTGGCTCTATTCGTACAATCATCAGCTAGAAAAATAATCCTCGACAGACGATACAATGGTTACGTAATGGTTATTATGCCTACCTTAAACCCTACATTACATACAACTAATTCCGTCTGTCTACCCATTCGTAACAATTAGTATTGTAGATATTAATTTATAACCGATTTGTATTGACCTCATTTACCAAAAAGTTACCCTAAAATGATCTTAATTTGAATAATTAACGTGTTATCTATGACTATTTTAAAACTTAACACTACATACCACTGATTCAATTTGGATACTGATTCGTAACAATTAGTACTCTGAATATTAATTTATAACCGATTTTCACCATTTTTGACCTCATTTGTCCCAAATATGACCCTAAATGACCTTAATTCTAATAATAACGTGTTATAGAGGACTACATCCAACCCTACACTACATTCAACTGATTCAACTGGAATACCCAATCGTAACAATTAGTACTGTTCAGATAACCGATTTTCACTAATTTTTGACCTTATTTGACCCAAAAGTTACCCTAAAATGACCTTAATTCTTATAATAAACGTGTTATCCATGACTACCTGACACTCTACACTATTTACAGCTAATTCAGCTTGGATACTCATTGGTAAGAAACAATGCGGTAGATGATAATTTATAACCGATCTTTACCCATTTTTGACCTTATTTGACCAAAAGAGTGACCCCAAAATGACCTTAATTGACCAAAATCAGGGTGGTATCCCCTCCTACCTTGATCCCTACCACTCAAAGAACTAATTTAGCATGGGTACCCATTTGTAACAAAAAATGCCATCGAAAGTTTTTAAAAGCGTTTTTGGGGTCTTTGGCCGGCCGACTAAGATATATGCACACCAATAACATTAGAAAATTACTGTCACATCTGTTATGGGCTGATACGCTGATGATAATCTCAGAAACCCCCGAATGCCTCCAAAACTGCCTAAACAGATTACCTGATTATTGTAATTAAGGGGGTGATATTTGTTTAGCTACGTTTTTTTCATAGAATCACAGGTGATCTGATTACTAAATAGGCAATACATTTGGTGGCCAATATCATATACCAAAATGTTCCCCAAATCTTGCTGAATGTGAATATGACACCTCTTTGAACAAACAATGTAAATTTGAGATTATAATTACAGAAACAAAGCGTCTCGGCACTGCCAGCAGAAGTCAGTAAAGATTAAACACACCCTTGAAAGTGGTCCTAAAAATTTAAAGAAATCACTGCTGCAACAAAGTAAACGATTTTTTTTATCATTTACTATGTCAACATAATTGTCCAAGGCAATGATAATTCGTGTCAGCCAATATGCGGGATAGTCTAAAGCTATGCGGAGTTACCTGGTGTGTGCCACACATCTGTCACGGTTAGTTTGAAAAGCTGATACATCTAAACCAGATTGTGCAGTCAGTGAGGGAGAAACCCTGATTTTTTTCTGTTCAGTTTCCAACTACCTATTGTTGTCCTCTCATTTATAGCCTGTTCTGTATGTGCCTGGTATTAAAAGAATCTGGATAATTAATTACCAATTGACACATATAAGTGATTTGATGCACATGTCAGGTACACAAAATTTCTAGACTAAGACAATTGATAAAAAAAATAATTTTAAGACACTTCCCAATATCTAACATAGTCTTTGTTTTAGAACATACTGTACAGAATTTTCTTAACTGCTTTTCAATATTGTATGTTTAATATTTATGCACTTGTGCTGGTAGCCCTAACAACCATTGTTTAGTGGATTTTTATTTCTATAGATACATGTGTATGTCAAACATGTTATGGTGGGATTCTCCACGGGACAAGGAACATTTTGTTGTATAACATCAATATATTCATGCAGAATACATCGAAGAAGATACTCTTTGCTATTACACAGCTTTCAAAAAGTTTCCCCTACATCAGCCACTTAATGGCATTTGACGGTCAACCACAGTAAATCAAACTGTAAGGTAATCCGAAAAAGAAACACACAAATAAATACATTTGATTTTGACTCTACAGAAGTACATTTTGCAGACGATTATACGTGCATATAGAGTGTAACCTAAATGCAAATGGAAACTTTACAAATGTCAAAACAGACTTGGAAAAAAAGGTATTACCATCCCTATATAAACTACACAGAACATTCTCCGACCTCAGCCCACCACCCAATTTATACAAAAAACTATTTGACACATTAAATAAACCAATTATTTTGTTTGACTCTGAAATCTGGAGTAGGCCTACAGAACTAATTCAAGTGGACAAGGCGCGCATCGTCCTGTGTGACTTTGCCACGTGACATGCATGGAGGAGAAACAACTATCCCTACTTCCAGGATTTTTCCCAAATTTGCCATTCTTGCGGGTAGAGTAACTTTATCTTCCGGGTAAAATGGCCGATTCTAACGCCCTGTGAACAGACGGAGGTCAATCTTCCGACAATTCAGACGAACCGTCTAAGTAAGTAGCAGAGATACAGCTACCAGTTAGTGATAGAGATTCTTACGAACCTATAGAAGCTTAGAACGCGCTGTATTGCTGTCTGGATGTTTCTGTATAATCTTCACAAAATAGGCAGTCAATTGTGGAAGCGAATATCTGCCGAATTCACACCAGTTAATTCCACTCCAGTTTGTCTTCAATCTTCGGTTATATGACGGATCGTCCAGAGTAGTTCCATTGGTGCTTGAATTATATGCTACCGAACGTTTTTTCGACATACATTTCATTATTCCGCACTTTTGGTGATATTATTCAAGGCTTCCGGGTGCACTTACTCATGCTTCCGTGTGATACAGGGAGTGCACTTTCTACCTATGAAGTTAAAAGATTATGCTAACGTTAACCCTGCCGGGCCTGGGAACATTATGCCTTCCGTACCAAAGTTTTTACTCTATCTCCGAAAAGACAAAAATCTGAGAGCTGAAACTTCGTGAGTTTGAAGCTTTTCACACTAGGATCATTTGGGTATATTTTCAAAATCAACTAACAGAGAATCATGGATAAATTCGAAATTGCGGCCATGTGGGTAACCAGAAAAGTTATATTTTCGTCTTATTTCTGTCTAGGGTGACTCCCTCTCTTCACAGAAAGGTATATAGAGATCTCTTTTTCTGTCCGTCTGTCCATGGGTCAGGAATGTCGTCTGGCCCAGATATCTTTTTGTAAATGCCCTTACCCATATTGGGTTAGGAATATTGTCCGACCTACATCTCGGTTGCTTTTTGCAGGGAACTACGAAACTGGTTTCTTCATGGTGTCCCGAAATTGTGCACTGTCCTAGTATTTTGTGCGTTTTCCGAGTTTCTACAGAGTTATCTGCCCTTACCCATTCCCAGGGCAAGGGATTTTGCTCAACTTAGTTCTACATGTAGGTGGGGTTTTTTTGTAGTAAAATCCTGGAGCTCACGTAATGTGTCGCTTAAATCCACCATTTTATTTTACGCGTTTGCCTAATTTTCACAGAGTTTCCGAGTGTTTACCGAGTTTACCGCCCTTACCTGTCCGGCTTAGATCTTGATTACTTTTTGCAGTGGAATATCAAAACTCGAGTGATATATGCATGGCGTCCCGAGGGAGAGGAACTGTAATAGGGTTTCACGCGTTTCCCGAGTTTATGTGCCCTTACTCCCTCCGTGGATTAGGAATTGTGTCTGGCCTACATCGGCTACTTTTTGTAGCAGAACTCTGAAGCTCACAAACTCACTCATCCACTCAAATCCTGCGTTATATTTTGCATGTTTTCCGAATCTTCATAGAGTTATCTGCCCTTAGTCTCGGATAACGCATGGTGTCCCGAAGATGTGCACTGTAATAGTATTTTTGCGCATTTTCGAGTTTTCACAAAGTGATGGGGAATACACACTCGCCTCTATTTGTTCATCACTCAATGCTAGTTGTAATAATTTTCTATAGCGAGAGTATTATCATTCTTTTGCAGGAACCAGCACTGCCCTTCCCAATAGGGAAGTTGGGGAAGGACCCATTGGGGCGACAAAACATTAACATGTTGATTGGCTCTTCTGCAATATGGTGTTCAAAAGATAAATCTATACAGTCGATCAAAATCTCTTTCATTGTGAGATCGTGGCATGGAGTACACTTCGGGGCTGGTTCTTTCTTTAGTAGATGTTCGTGAGTTAATCGTGCATGACCGATTCTACATCACCTGATACTAATAAACTGGCAATATAGGCAATAACTAATGTGTAGCATAACTTGGAAACTATAGTAGTTTTACTCCACATTCACGGATGGAATAATGTACAGCGAGTTGATACGTTACTACCCATTGCCTTGGTGCAACAGCACGTTTTACATGTCTTGTAGCTCCGGTGTAGCCTTGTTCCATACTACGTGAGAACAACGCTACGGCTGCAAGCCAGTCACCAGATCGAGTTGTTGGGAAATTGCCGTACGGGCAATATTTGCCAGACCAATTGACCATAACCAATAAAATAATTCGATTCTATGTCCACTTACCTTTCATAAAAATCCTTGTTTATGAGTGACCGTCCGTTTTTAGCTTGGCAAGAGATCGAAACTCGGACGAGGGGGTTATACTGTCCATGTAAAACTTTTCGATGTAAAGATGGCGGCGATGTGGACAGTTTTACCCCCCCTCGTCCGAGTTTCGATCTCTTGCCAAGCTAAAAACGGACGGTCACTCATAAACAAGGATTTTTATGAAAGGTAAGTGGACATAGAATCGAATTATTTTATTGGTTATGGTCAATTGGTTCGGCAAATATTGCCCGTACGGCAATTTCCCAACAACTCGATCTGGTGACTGGCTTGCAGCCGTAGCGTTGTTCTCCCGTAGTATGGAACAAGGCTACACCGGAGCTACATGTCTTGCTAATATGTCCAGTCAACTATTTCAAATTAACAGTAACATTACTGTTCGGAGCATTTCTTACGTAGAAAATCATATTGATATAACGGTAATGAAGCTAACATCTCAACACGTTTGCGTTCACCCAGTTGGTAGTATGTGTAGAAATACCGCTCACCAGTCAGCTCCACTTGCAAGAATCGTCACACTTCATCTGTTCAAGCTACACCACGTTGAGTCAATTTTCTTTTAGCAGGGGCATTTGCGACTACTAGGAATTCACAGGGCTATGGCACCGACACTGGTGATTTAGGCCGGTGTCGTTTCGACGATAAAGTGTGAGGTTTGTGGCTGTGAAGCGCCAACCTATATGGATTAAGCCTGCAATAAAAGTGAAATCTATCATGGGAATGTACATGTACCATCTTCATCACAATCTGAACACAATGTACACATATCAGGAAGATAATTAAGGATATTTCGCTCTTCCACCTGAGAAATCTTTCTCTATCATATATTGAGAATCTAATGACATGAGCGAAACGCTTGAACAGCAAGTTTTTAGCTCTATCTGGCCTGGGCGATTTGAGATGTATCGCAGCCTGGGGGAGGGGCACTTCTGGCCTATAAATATGTTCTTATCTCTTAAGCTAGGGTAGAGAAACGAGGCACATTATCCCTTGGGTCAAGCTCTACGCCATGATGACGTCACGGCGATGTCATTATCAAAAAAAGGCATTTTCAGGTCGGATTTTTCAATTTCTTTATTCTCTCGATTTCCTCGTGCAAACGGCGAGTTAAATTAGTTTAATAAAATAGTTTTCGTTCACTTCTCTACGCAGAAAAGCAAGAATTTTGGGGAAAATATGACGAAAATATCACTTTTCAGGTTCCCATACATGGCCGCAATGTCGAATTTACCCATGATTCTCTGCTCAGCCTAAGCAAATAAGCTTCAGAAGACCCCCGTATGATAAGCTGCAATGTCACGGAGTTTCAGTTTCAGTTTGGAAGGGGGAGGCACAATGCCCTAGGCCCGTTAGGGTTAACGCTTGCATTATCTTTAAACTTCCTAGGTAGAAAGTGCACTCTCCCTTGTATTTTATATCGTATTTCAAATGTATTACCCGGAAGCATGAGTAAGTGCACCCGGAAGACTGGATAATATCACCAAAAGCGCGGAAAACTGAAATGTACGTCGAAACAAACGTTCAGTAGCATACAATTCAAGCACAAATGGGTCTACCCTGCTATACAGTGGACGATCCGTCACATAACCGAAGATGGAAAATAAACTGGCATGTAATTAACTCGCGCGGATTTGACAAATGTTCGCTAGCACCATTGACTGCCTATTTTGTGAAGATTATACAGAAACATCCAGACAACAATACCGCTCGTTCTTAGCATCAAAAGGTTTATAAGAATCTCTATCACCAACTGATAGCTGTATGTTTACTACTTACTTAGACGATTCCTCTGAATTGTCGTCAGATTGGCATCCGTCTGTGCCCAGGGCGTTAGAAACGGCCATTTTACCCGGAAGGTAAAGTTACTCTACCCGCAAGCATGGCAAATTTGGGCAAAATCCCGGAAGTAGGGATAGTTGTTTCTCCTCCGTGACATGGGTACAGACCAGATTACCACCGTGCTGAAGAATGACACAGGGACACGTATGGGCTTTCAGGGGGTGTTATGTGTATCCTACTGCTCACGTTCTCAACACCGACCGGATGGATCGGCCCGGTCAATACTGGGTGGCCGTGTACTTTGACCCGTACGGCCTGCCACCCGTCCATCCCGATTTAACGGACTTCATGGATCAAGGCACAGAAGTAGTATAGTAAGAGGATTTCGAGCCATATTTTCCAGGGAGGTAACTCTTGGTGCCCCTTCTTTCCAGGTTAAAGTATAGGGGGCGCCACATCGTCTTTCACGTCTGTGGCGCTGTGGCGCCAGCAGCTCCAGGTCACGTGGAGGTCAAAAGTAGTTCCGGCAACCTTTAACCTTTGTATTCCTCCGCGGTCTGGTGGTGATGCCGTCACTTCCGCTGACAGAAAGTAGTCCCATGTCAACCAAGTGACTTCCCTTATATGTGTTGTAATTCCAATGTTAATGTATACGGGGAATGCCTAAAGAAGAGTATGAGCATAGACGTTTTGTGGCCAGGGTGGGTCCCTAGTGGACCGAATGGGTCGAGCGAGGTGTCAAAGTGAAGCGCTCCTCGAGGGCCATTCAGTCATGGGTGGGTGCATGTAAAATTAGGATTTTTTCCGAAAATATAAAAAGCGGAACACGGACTTTACCCCTACAATAGGGGTCTGTATTATACAATATAAGGGAAAATGCCTGTATTGGGTATGGGGATGGTCATTTTTTTTCGTTTGCTTTGCTATGGGTTGTGGGGTCTCGTTTTTCTCGTCTCGCCGAGAAAAACACAAATGGAGGGGTCCCGGAGCGAATCGGTGAAATTTTTGGGAAAAGTCACCGAGGTCTGTATATAGGCTCATACAGGCTAAATGGGGGGAGCGGTGGTCAATTTTTGTTGTGGGTGTTACTATGGGTTGTGGGATCTCGTTTTTCTCGTCTCGCCGAGAAAAACACAAATGGAGGGGTCCCGGAGCGAATCGGTGAAATTTTTGGGAAAAATCACCGAGGTCTGTATATAGGCTCATACCGGGTATATTGGGGGAGGGGTGGTCAATTTTTTTTGTGGGTGTTACTATGAGTTGTGGGGTCTCGTCTCGCCGAGAAAAACGCAATGGGAGGGGTCTCGGAGCGAATCGTCGAAAGTTTTGGGGGAAGTCACCGAGGTATGTATATAGGCTCATATAGCTCTATAGACAGGGTGATTTTTTTGGAAAAGTACCATATAGCCCATACAGTCCCATACTGGCTATATGGGGGTATAGGTTCAACCTGGGAGATTCTCACATGTTCATTGTGATATGGGTTGTTTGGATTTGTTTTTCGCGTCTCATCATTTAGAACACGATGGGAAGGGTTTCGAAGCGAAATGTGATTTTTTGGGGAAAGTACAGGGTAGGTGTGGATAGGCCAATATAGCTCCATACTAGCTATAGGGAGTATAGGTTCAACCTGTGAAATTCACATACGTTCATTGTGATATTGATTGTTTGAATTTGTTTTTCACGTCTCGTCATTTAGAACACGATGGGAAGGATTTTGAAGCGAAACGGTGAATTTTTTTGAAAAAGTTCACCGAGGCCTGGGTAAGCCCATAGGCCTATACTGCATGACTATGGGGTATAGGCCCATACGGGGTGGACGTTTTGGGGTCTAGGTGAGCCCCTATTGATCCTATGGTGTCGTATGAGGTCTTGTTTTGAAGTTCTCGTAGAAGAGAATCCCAAGTGATGTATGTGACGTAAAACTGACGTCATTCTGCGCATGCGCTGTAGATAAAGTGTATGGAAAGACATTTTGGCGCCGACATGGGTCACTATGGGTTCAATGGAGTCGTATGAGGGCTTATGTTGAAGCTCTTGTGAAGCAGCATCCGACTGGGCTGAGGGTTCGTCCGTGTCCAACAGTCTGCGCATGCGCAGTCTGGTCGTAGCATAGAAAGCAAGCATGTTTGGGGATGCGTGGGAGTGTGTTTTAACCCATCACTATAGGTCCATGGTTGTGGTTGGGTGGTGTGCGTTTTGCGCACAGACGTCACTTCTGCGTTTCACTAAAACTACCTTCGAACACAGAAGAGTTCCAATTTTCCCGTTAGACGTAGGGTCCAGATGTTCAATATCCGGGTTTTCCCCGGCCAGGCCCGGCAACGCCCGCCCCGCCCCGCCCCGACCGCAACGCGCCCGGGTTCTCCGGCCGCACGCCTGCGCGGCATCACCAGAAGTGTGCGGGTGAATTTCGGATTATCCTGGGCCACTGATTGACTACTTTCCCAACGGTGTTCAAAGCCAGTTTCACCGAATCCCCACATGTCTGTTATAGCCTTCATGCATTATGCATACAAGACAGGGATTTTTTGGTTTTCCTGATGACATGTGGGGATTCGGTCATGTCTTTCCGCACCTATAACCCCTATAGTTTTTTGCACTCCACTTGTTGCTCTTGTAACTTGTAACTCATCGTCAATTGTTGGAAAACCCTCTCTTAACCTAGACCAAAACATGTACTTGGTCTGTGGGCTGATTTCATTGGCTCTCCATTTTACTGCATTGCTCTTGCATTGTTTTCTGGACATTGATGGGCTACTTTTGGCCCCATCCTAGGCCACTGATTGGCTAATACGGTGCTCAAGGCCAGTTTGACCGAATTTCCACATGTCTGTTATAGCCTCCATGCACTATTCTCATATAGAAAACACACAAGACAGGGTTTATTGGTGGGATCTCATTTCTTTCATTCAGTGAACAACGACAACGTGAGAACAACCACGTGAAAACTGAAGCCCAGAACAGGGGGCTTGTAAACTTAAGCCCGGAACAGGGGGCCTGTACATTGAAAGAACTTAAGCCCAGAACGGGGCTTGTACATTGAAATGATCGGGGGCCCAGTCATATACGAGTACATCGCGGTCCTCGGCCTTGGGGTACACGTCAAACATCTATACGATGGTAGATAAGGTCCTTCCCCGGCATCGATGGTACAGGTAAAACAAGCAATATTATCCGCACACGCTACTGATCAGGCTTTGCAACGTTTGACTGTTCCAACACTACGTCTCTGTACCTTCATCCATGAAATCTGTAAAATCGAGATGGAAGGGTGGCAGGCCGTACGGGTCAAAGTATTCGACCTGCTGTTCTGTCAAACACACGACCACCCAATGTTCAGCGGGCCGATCCATCGGGTCCGTGTTTAGAACGTAAGCAGCAGGATACATACGGTCTAAAGGGAACACATCTCAGGCGAACATCCCTTGAAAGACCATACGTGTCCCTGGGTCATTCTCCAGCACGATGGTTATCTGGTTTGTATCCATGTTAGGTGGAAAAGTCACACAGGACGTTGCGCGCCTTGTCCACTTGAATGATGTTGTCAAACATTGACGGTGGCCCCGAGGGCTCTTGCAAAGTGAATTTCCAACCGTAAATTGCCTTGCTTGGCCAAGGCCTGCTGATGGTCGTTCTCTAAGTTGGGGGTCAGATCGAAACAGAAAAAACGTGTTTCCGTCCGCGTAGTCCTCCCGACTGATCATATTCCGTTCGTCCTGGTTGATTTGAGTGGTGGCTGTAAACAGGCTCTTATAGGCTCGAATAAAATTTCTGCGCCCAAAGTTCGGTGTTAAGGCCGTGGCTGGGACCTGTTGTCCATCCACATGCAGGGCCACAAACTTGATGCCGAAATGTTTAAAGTCAAACGGATTCTCTGGGTAGGCTCCGCTGACAGGCCAAAATCAACCGCTTGGGTAGTTCCCCCAGGGACAGGTTTTCTTTGTTGGTGCTCATATTTCCAGCAGGCACAGAGAACACTTTCATTTTTACACGTCGGATAGGATACTGGGCTGGTTTTGTTTCCAAGGCTTTCATGTGTCCCAATTGAACTGCTGGATTCGGTTTCACTCAGTCGGATTTTGATGGAGATCTTATTCAAGAGGTACCGGTCTTGCATGAACATGTCTTCGTGTAGTCGACCCTTGAAATCCACCGACGCACCGTTCGCAGTGAAAGCCTTCCGTGTGTTATATCCCACATTGTCCACCGTGTCCATGTGCTCGGGTGTGTCCTGGTGGAATAAATCGGCTGTCAGCTGTGATTTTTTAGCCTCTCGGCCATACAACAGTGTCTCGATGTAGGCTCGATAGGGGTACGTGTTGTTCGAGTCACTGATGAGTTTGTCGCTGAGAAAAATATCCAACTGTTGAAACATCGAGTGCAGCCAGAGATTCGTCGGGTCTACCGTTGCAGTTTGGATGATTCTGGGTCCATCCCCATTGACGACCTTGGCTTTCACATACAAGTATGTATGGGCTAAATCCACATAGGCCTGATCCGCATTACTGATGTTGAACTCGATGGGCCCTGTTTCGCTGATGCTGGGGAGCGGGAGATGCTACACCCATAATCCTTGTTCGGCACTGATCTGTGTGGGCGGCACGGTCCACAAATCAAATTCACTGTTGGTGGAGGGACAGGAATCTGCGTGGATTAAGTACATGTTTAAGAAATGATATCCTGCGTCTTCGATGTGCGTCGTCGCTGGGTCGGTCGCCGACTGGTGCGTGGTCTCGGTGGGGCAGCTCTTTTATTCCCTACGGTGCGTTGTGCTTTGGCCACCAAGACGCCTCCCGCTTCTTTGGTCCGCCATTTCAAGGCTTCTTTGGGTGCCGTGTCACTCAAAGCATCACCGGGCACTTGTAGTCCACTGCGTACCGCTTGTTTGCCGATCGCTTTCACCCGATGCGTCACCAAGGGCAGGAACGTTGTGACGATGCTGCCGAGTATGTTCCCCAGCCCATGTCTTCGTTGCATGCGTGCACCGCTAAAGACCGGAAAGCCTCCCCCGGCCTGTTGGGCATAATAGTCCATATAGCTGCGTGCATCGAACTCGTAAGGTACTTTCATTATGCAAAGTGGGGAGCACGTGCTTGTCGAAAATGAAGTGTCAGCACCACTTTTCCGCGTTCGAATGCCACCGGTCGTCCAGTGTCATCTCTTATATCCACCGTGATAGTGTTGATGTCGGTTTGTCGTAGGGCAGGTAGAGCATGTGGGAGAAACTGTGGGTGATTTGATCTCCATACGTCTTTTTAAGGGGACCACCCGTAACAGAGGTGTGCTGATATCGCCCAGGATGTGGCCCACTCCGTACATACCCGACTTCATATCCATCGGGATGTGGTCATGGTCCTCGGATGGACCCGTGTAGGTCGCGTGAGCGAGACCCAGCATTTGCTGTAGGGCAGGACTCAGTACGACGCTCACGTTGGCGGTGAGAAGGATCTGTGCCTTGTCGTTGTGTGCGTTGTAATCGAACTCCAAGTGATTCTTGAAGGGGAAGGATTTGATGGGTGTTGAAGTATTCGTGACCTCCCGTAGAGCCTTATAATGCAACATTCTTGTCAGCCCCCCCCCCATGAACTTCTTAGGGATATCGTATTGGCCTTCGGGGAGGGTGAGTCGGATGTTTTTGCCTTCGTAGGTCACCTCGTACCACACTTCATTGGCACGCACGTTGTACCACGAGTAAGGGTATTGGATATCCACGAGGCCACATTCCTATCGTCCAGGTAAATGCAACCGTTGCGGTAACTCGGTGACGTCCTTGGCCAAAGTGTTGTCAGGAAACACATCCAGCGGAATGTTACTGGGTCGGCTGAGGTAAAACATGGCGACTGAGCTGTCCTGCTGCTGCTGTTGCTTTTAATGGGTATTCCAGGCCTTGGGCGGTTGTGTCCGACGTTGTGTTCGTCGCGGTGACTTACTACGCGTCACGGCTCTGGAGATGTGGGGTGTCCTGATCAAGGATGGTTTTTTAAAGGCCTGAACAGAAGGGACCCGTTGTGGTGGTGTTTTGGGGGTGACCCCGGTTCCCATTTAGAAGGTAATGGGTCAATCGGCGATTGCTGGGTCCGCTGCATAAAGGACTAGCAGTGGGGGTTTGCCACCAATTTCTGTGGTACATGCATGTCTCTCAAGCCCTGGGCGGATACCTCCCATCCTCGAGGATCCGTGTGCGACCTGCGTTGACGCATCAGGTCATTCACTAAATCCGTCATTTGGGTCCCGGGGACCACCTAATTCAGTACCAGGAGTTTGCCTCTATCATTTCAAGTCATGTTAGGATTCTGTTTTATCCGTTGTAATACCAGGTCAGCTGGTTTCTTGAACGATGCAGGTACACTCTTCAGGACTTCGTCTTCCACCCACTGCGGGGCTGTGGATGGTACCCATGGTAATGGCGACTGTTGTGTCGCGTGGTGGTAGTGGTGGTGGCGGTAGGGTAGAGAGGGTAGAGAGGGATCAGCGATACGGATTTGATATTTTGGAACATTATGATGTCTTGCCGGCATCATTGAAAATTGTTGACCGCTTCTCTCTTGCAGGAAACAAGCCTATGTTTATGTATACTTTTGATTTTTTGAATTTGGGGCTAATACTGTTATATGGAAATGGAATAGGTCTTTGGATTATGGACGCGGATATTCTCTAATGGACGACGGATGGATTATGAATGACGGACTAGACGCTTGTAATTGTATTGGTCCATGAACGTCATGTACCGTTGAAGCGTCTCATTGTACCGTTGCACTTCATCACTGTCGCTTAACCCGGTCTTTGCAAGATATGTTGCATCTCTTCATCGAGGGTGTTGATGGTCTTCGCCGTGGGTGGAACAGGGGAGGTTTTGAAGGAGCCGTGGTTCGACGAGGACCATTTTTTTCATGTGGTTCATTGTTGGCCGAAGAATCCACCCAATACTGGACCCAACACGGAAGCGGCCAACGGTGCTAAGATGGTCCCGAAAAAGCCGCCTTTCTGTAACACCTTTTTCTTTTGTGTTTGAGAGACTCGCTTCTGGACTAGGGTTCGGAGACCTATATTATGCTTTGTCAACTTGGTCTTCTGAGCCGGAGTCAGGTGACTTTGATTAAAATCGTCACATTTAACACAGGATCTAGCAAATGCTACTAAGCGAGATATGCATACGCCATATGCAGGTCCCACCGGAATATTACTCTCCGGAAAGGAATAGTTTACGATGTCGAATTGTAATCATCTCTGTTGTCATCAAGTCGAAGAGAAAGAATGCCCGCTTCATTTTGAAAAACACCTTCTGGGCTTTCAGAAACTGTTGGGATGGTCTGTTGAGGAATTCCGTGCGTTCGTCGGTTTGCAAATACAAAGGTTTGCGCCCCGTCTTGAAGATATCTTTGAACGCCACTATGAGATTTGCCCCCGTTTTCGTCCGGATGGGTACCACCCACGCATACTTCGATAGGATATCGATGCACGTCAAGATATACCGATTCTCATCGTTGTGTTTGGCAAAGGCGCTCACATCGACCAAATCCGCATTGGTCATCTATTCCTCCCACGATGACCCGGTTCCGTAGAAAACGGCGACGGACAGATCGATGTAAGGCATACGTGTCTTGTTTTCTTAACCTATCTCGGACTTGGGCGCGTTGTATTCCCTGGGGTTTGGCCGCTCGATAGAGAGCCGACAATGCACTATAGGACGCCGGACTGTCGGGATTGTAGTATAAGTTATCCAACACCTTCTTCCAGCGCTTCATGGGGACAAATGATGATGGATCCTGGCTCTATCGTTTATTTATAACGGATATATCTTGGGCCGGAGTTTCTTTCTTTCAACGACTTTTCGTTGGCTTCCACAGTGTCCATGGTAAATGACCAGTCCAACTCGTCTGATGACCGCTTGATAAGCACTTGATCCACATCTACCACGGCATCTTCCAATGCAGACCATAGATCAGGGTGAAGGGTAAAACAGACTGTACCCCCATCTAGCCGAGCCAATTGAGCAAAGAAGGGGCCGCGTCGGATGTACACATCGTGACACAAGTGGATGAGGTCGCCCTCCAGTTCACCAGACAACACCCGTTTGAATTTGGTCCAGCCCTCCCGGGACAGACAAATGTGGGCCGGGCACGGTTGTGTAGGATCCGCATCACAGATGTCTACCACCTCCTCCATGATATCGACCGTATCCGCATAAACGTGCAGGAAGACCTCGGGGATCAAGCTGAGATACGCCCGTATTATATGCTCCGTCATGGTCAGTACGTGAATGGTATAAGATTTGACTGTCTCTCGTATTGATAGGGAGAACCCCGTGAGATCAAAGGATAGGGTGGTCATGTCACTGGGTTGACTGAGTCTAGTCGGATAATCAATGGCATCATCGTCTGCCTGCGATTCATTGCTACGTTTGGTAATTAGTTTATTGGGTTCTGCGGCCGCCTCACTCAGGGCACGAGCCCACTCCAACTGAACAGCTAACCGCTCGTCCGGTGTAAACAGCTAGTCCACGATAGGCACCAGGTTCTCCAAGGCTGTCCACAGATCGGGATCTAGGGTGAAGCCTCGCGTAGGGTCTTGGTAACGGCCCAGGCGTGGGAAGAAGGGCCCACGGTATACGCAGATGGCATTGTCTATTTGGATGAGGTGTCCGTCGAGCTCGCCGCTCAATCCCCGTTTAAATTTGGTCCAGCCGTCACGGTGTAGCGTAACCGTATTCGATACGGTCTCAGCGCGCAACCAGCAAACATCTCCACGGTCTTCCACGAGGGGGATTTTATCCTCATAGACGTGTAGACACACCTGGGATGTAAGGGCAAGGAGAGCTCGTAGAACTGGTGACATGGTCGACCCAATGACGATCGGTGAATGACACACACTCTGTCTTTCGGATTTATAGTCATGTCCTACTGTCAATGCCACAGCGCCATGATCAAAAAGGCACAGACCATGACTAGGCCAACCAGCCGTCGCTGATTCCGGCTTGAGCGCTCGTGGTCTACGTGTACAGCCCAAGCGTCAAGGATGGCTGTCATAGTCCAGTTGTAGTGAGCGATGGCACACCTCTCCATCGTGTGCACTCTGTCGAGGACCGCTTCTGTAAAATCTTTCAGGATCTGGCGTCGCCCCTCATTGTCGTCGCCATCCGAAAACATGGACCGAACCACTGCTCGGTAACCCGTGAGTGAATTAACCACGGTGGCATGCTGTAAAATGCCGGTCGCATAGGGCTAGATCTCCGTCATGGCTCTGCAACCGTAGAAATGAAGGTGTCGGATCCAGCGGGGCGTGTTTTGTAGACCATGTCACACATGCGCGCCTAGACGTAGCTCTACGGGGCGTAGGCGAAAGCATTCCAGTACCCGGACGTAGGCGCAGACGTAAGCGAAATTCTAGTACCCGTCCATAGGTTCTTTTATCGATCGATCATTGGCTCTTTTTTCTCGACCGCTGATTGGTCCAAATGGAACTGCCCATCCTTCCCTGGTTAATTTACAATTCCCTTTTTGGGTTTAATCTCTGTATATCGATACCGCAACATTGTTGCCGAACGTTGCCGAAAGGGAGACCATTTGACCGGGATGTGACCTTTGCCGCAACATTGTTGCCGAACATTACCGAAAGGGAGACCGTTTGACCTGGATGTGACCTTTGGCCTTTTGACCCGACATTCACCCGCGCACTTCCGTTGGTGTCGCGCACTTCCGGATAACCCGCGCGCGCTGCGGCCGGGGCGGGGCGGGGTGGGGCGGAGCGGGGCCGGGCCGGGCCGGGTCGGGGATCACCCAGATGTTGAACATCCGGACCCTACGTCTAAGGAGAAAATTGGAACTCCTCTGTGTTCGAAGGTAGTTTTAGTGAAACCCGGAAGTGACGTCTGTGCGCAGAGCCCACACCACCTAACCCCAACCATGGACCCATAGTGGTGGGTCACACACACCCACGCATCCCCCAACATGCCTGCTTTCTATACTACGACCAGACTGCACATGAGCGCAGTCGGATGCTGCTTCAAAAGAGCTTCAACATGAGACCTCATACGACTCCATCGGAACCATAGTGACCCATGTCGGCGCCAAAATGTCCATTTCCATACACTTTCTGTACTGTGCATGCGCAGCATGATGTCAGTTTCACGTCCCACCCACCCCGTGGGATGCTCCTCTACGAGAGCTTCAAAATAAGACCTCATACGACACCATAGGATCATTAGGGGCTCATCTAGACCCCAAAACGTCCACCCCGTATGGGCCTATATCCTAGCCATGCAGTATAGGCCTATGGGCATACCCAGGTCCCGGTGAACTTTTTCCAAAAGTTTCACCGTTTCGCTTCGAATCCCTTCCCATCGTGTTCTAAATGACGAGACGTGAAAAACAAACACAAACAACCCATATCACAATGAACGTATGTGAATTTCCCAGGTTGAACCTATACTCCCTATAGCCAGTATGAAGCTACATGGGCCTATCCACACCTACCCGGAACTTTTCCAAAAAATTCCCCGTTTCGCTCCGAGACCCTTCCCATCGTGTTCTGAATGACGAGACGTGGAAAACAAATCCAAACAACCCATATCACAATGAACGTGTGTGAATTTCCCAGGTTGAACCTATACCCCTATATAGCCAGTATGGATTACAACACATATAAGGGAAGTGGGAAGAGGTGCCGACATACTGACTGCGTCACATGACTTCACAGAATAGTCTTCTGGTTAACCTATTATAAAGCACATACCAAGAATCTAGCGATTCGTGATATGTGCTGTATCTCCGGTACGCTTTTATTGTACCTGTTCATGTGGCCATATGAGCCTATATGCAGACCTCGGTGACTTTTCCCAAAAATTTCACCGATTCGCTTCGGGACTCCTCCCATTGTGTTTTTCTCGGCGAGACGAGAAAAACGAGATCCCACAACCCATAGTAACACCCCCCCCCAAAAAAATTGACCACCCCTCCCCTCATTTTGCCAGTATGAGCCTATATACAGACCTCCAGGACTTTTCCCAAAAAAAAAACTAGACTCCACAACCCATAGTAAAGCAAACGAAAAAAATCGACCATCCCCATACAGGCATATTCCCTTATATTGTAAAATAGACCCCTATTGTAGGGTAAAGTCCGTGTTCCGATTTTTATATTCTCGGGAAAAACACCCCATTGACTTGATAGGCAGGCCCAGATAAGCCCGGGGACGGATATTAGCCCTTTTGGCTAGAGGTGATAGGGATTTTCCCCTATTTTAGGGTAAAGTCTGTGTTTCGCTTTCTATATTTTCGGGAAAAAGTCGTAATTTTACATGCATCCATCCATGACTGAATGACCCTCGATGAGCGCTTCACTGTGGCACCTTACTCGACCCATTCGGTCCACTAGGGACCCACCCCGGTCACAAAACGTCTATTCCCATACTCTTTTTTAGGCATTCCCCGTATACATTAACACTGGAAGTCACTTGGTTGACATGGGTCTACTTTTTGTCCGCGGAAGTAACGGCATCACCACCAGACCATGGAGGAATACAAAGGTTAAAGTTTGCCGGAACTACTCTGACCTCCACGCGAACTTGAGCTGGTGGCGCTCCCTGGCGCCAAAGCGCCACAGAGGTGAAAGACGACGTGGCGCCCCCTATACTTTAACTTGGAAAAAGGGGCACCAAGAGTTACCTATAACTCTATATGACTCGAAATCCTCTTACATTACTACTCACAGAGACGTGGTGTTGGAACAGTCAAACGTTGCAAAGCCTGACCAGTAGCGTGTGCGTACAACATTGCTTGCTTTACCTGTACCATCGATGCAGGGAAAGAATCTACCTACCGTCGTACAGATGCTTGATGAGTACCCCAAGGCCGAGGACCGAGATGTACTCGTACATGACTGGGTCGCCGATCATTTCAATGTACGAGCCCCTTTCTGGATTTAAGTTCTATCGATTTCAATGTACAAGCCTCCCGTTCTGGGCTTCAGTTTTCACGTTTTTCACGTGGTTATTCTCACGTTGTTGTTGTTCACTGAATAAAAAAAAATGAGATCTCACCCAAAACCCCTGTCTTTGTGTGTTTTCGGTGTGAGCATAATGCATGAATGCCCAATGAGCTGAGAAAGTAGCGAATCAGTGGATGGGGGCCAAATGTAACCAATCAATGTCCAGAAAATAAAGCAAGAGCACTGCAGTAGAATAGAGAACCAATGACATCAGCCCACAGACCAAGTACATGTCTAGGTTAAGAGCGGCATTCCGGCACAAAAATGTTGACGAGGAGTTACAAGTTACAAGAGCAACAGGGGAGTGAAAACACTATAGAGGTTCGAGGTGTGGGTGAAGACCAGGAACACGGCGAGTGGATACTCGTCCAACACCTATAGATTATGTTTATTACTATAAGTTCCATGGTTTCCTGTATTTTTCGTGCCAATACGGTTCTGAGGAAAACTGAGGTTTCCCCACTGGCAATTTAACATGGGCATAGTGCTGGCGATATTGTCGGGACCCTGCGCATTCCATGGGTGCTTCGCGAGAGCAGATACAGGCTATCTATTGTCCCGGAGGGGGCCGAACATTGCACCGCGCAGACGTGCGGACGGATAACCCGCGCAGGCGTGCGACCTGACCGGGAGGAAACCCGGATGTAAAATGAGGTCCCGGATGTTGATACGCCATGGACAAATTACATGTACAAGTACATAGTACATGCATAGGCACATAATACATGTATAGGTATGTACAAAGAATACATGGACATACGCAGACTATATGTACATGGACAAAGCACATGTACATGTATTTTCGCTATTATTCGTACTGATGACGTCACCGATGACGTCACAGATGCTGTGGACATCCCTTTAAATCGAGGTCTACACCCCGAGAGCTACACCTCCCACGACACATTCGGACCAATAGAGGCCCATCTCTACTCCAAACACACCCACGCACTCCCAAAATGACAACTTTACTTACTAAACCCAACTGCGCATGCGCAGATTGACGCGACTTGCCACAAATAAATACGCCATTCTGACTACCTCACAACAGCTTCACTTTGACACCTCCCACGACCCACTCGGACCAATTATGGCCCATCTCTATCTCAAACACACCCCACGCACCCCCAAAATGCTTGCTTTCTATACTACGGCCAGACTGTGCATGCGCAAAATATTGAAACGAGACGATACGTAAGACCAGTCGGGTGCTCCTCCACGAGAGCTTCAAAATAAGACCTCAAACGACACCATAGGACCAATAGGGGCTCACCTAGACCCCAAAACGTCACCCAGTATGGACCTATCCACTGAGCCAGTAGACCTATGAGGATAGACCTTCGTGAACTTTTCGAAAAATTTCACCGCTTCAATTCGAGACCCCTCCCATCGTGTTCTACATGTTGAGAAGTGAAAAATAAGACCAAACAACCCATATCACAATGAACATGTGTAAATTTCCCAGTATGGACCTATCCCCCATAGCCAGTATTGGTCTATATACTGACCTACCCGGTACTTTTCGAAAAAAATCACTGCTTAACTTCGAGAACACTCCCATCGTGTTCTACATGGCGTGACGTGAAAACAAGATCAAACAACCCATACCGCAACGAACATGTGTGAATTCCCCAGGTTGAACCTATACCCCCATATAGCCAGTATCCCCCTGAAACAGTATAGGCCTATATAAATTCACTGCTTACCCCCCCACCCAAGACCCCTCTCGTCGTGTTTTTCGTGGTGAGACATGAAAAACAAGACCAAACAACCCATAGTAAATTAACAAAAAAATTACCACCCCCGTACCCCATATAGGCAATTTCCCCGTATATTGTATAATACAGACCCCTATTGTAGGAGTAAAGCCCATGTTCTGCTTTATTTTATTTTATTTATTTATTTCATTTTCTCTGTGAAAACATACACCCACCAATGACTGGATAGCCCTGGAGAAGCGGGGATACCTCACTCGACCCAATCGGTCCATGCAGCGTATTTGAAGTCTGGGGACTATTTTCTTCATGGTCTTACATGTATACGTTCAATATCAGTCTGACGCTTATATGAAGCCGTATTCAAGGTAATCAACACAAACATTGGATAGATATATCATACAATATCTGTCCCGCAGTATACTATAGCTGTGCTGTATTATACAATGTCCCGTTTTATACCATATCTGTGCTGTATTATACAATATCTGTCCCGTATTATACCATATATTTGCTGTATTATACAATGTATGTCCCGTATTATACCATATCTGTGCCGTATTATACAATATCTGTCCCGTATTATACCATATATTTGCTGTACTATACAATGCATGTCCTGTATTATATCTGTCCTGTATTATAAAGTATGTCATGTATCATACCATATCTCTCCTGTATTGTACCACATCTGTGTTGTATTATATTATATCTGTCTTGTAATATACCATATCTGTCCTGTATTATACAGAACCTGTTCTCTATCATACAATATATGTCCTGTGTTATACAATGTCTGTCCTGTACTATACAGAATCTTTTCTATATTATACAATATGTCCTGAATTATACAAAATCTGTCCTGTATTATACAACATATGTCCTATGTTATACGATATCTGTCCTGTATTATACAGAATCTGTTCTGTATTATCCAATATATGTTCTGCATTATACAGAATCCCATATATTATACAATATCTGCCCGGTATCATACAATATATGTCCTGTATTATACATAATCTGCTCTGTATTCTACCCTATCCGTCCTGCATTGTAGAACATATGTCCGATATATGATATATGTTATACAGTTAGCCTTTCCGAAATAACGCCTTCACCATCGTTCACAAAATTAGTCTTGTTTTATCAGATCTCGGTAGGAGATCTTCTTCTTCATATCAGTGTGATGAAGTGCCAGATGTGCACGATGTTCAGACTGCTCTATAGTTTACACAGGAGGCCTCACATACGTAGTCATAAGATAGTCACATCGCTAGCCTGGGGAGAGCTCTGGCATCAATGACATCAACTGAACGTACGTTATCGCGACTTTACGCTTCGCCGAACTCTGCATAACAGAAGTATATCTGTAATTTAAGTGTTCACAGTAACGGGACTTAATGTCACTGTCGTATGTGACACGACACCTGTGACAACAGGTGTCCCCGCCCCTCACACGCATAGTACAACAATATTCACAAATCAGAAACTGTATCAGAGAATTTTCTCGTATGAGCTACTTTCAAACATCTGAAACAACAAGGCGATTGCCGGGTAGTAATATGCTAACATACATGTATGGTGCAATGATATAGATTATCGTCATGCAATAACAGTTAATCATTTTGCATTGGAGTTTCTTTCATGGTTGTACTACACGTACTGAGTATTTATATGATTTCATCCAGAAAGAGCTCTCGCATGTTTGTTTGGGTTTCATCTCTCGCAATGCTATGAAAGGACACAATGAAATTATTGATGCTTTTTCGCCAGTATCCGCCCTTTCTTGTCGTTTTAGGAACCGTTTTTCCAAAAGTGCCATATTTTCAGTATGACCCGTTGCATGGTTTCTCATCCATATTTTCATGCTTCTTCAGTCTGGTTTTCACAGCAGCACTGTACTGACAGAAAGAACACTTGTACGGTTTCTCACAAGTATGGATAAATTCATGGAGCTTCAGGGTTCCTTCCACAGCCGAGCTATATTGACAGACAGAGCACTCCTATGGCTTCTCAACAGATTGAATTCTCTCGTGTTCTTTCAGGTGCCTTTTTTGGAAAGTACTATATAAACAAAGAGAACATTTATATGGTTCTACACCAGTATGGGTACTTTCAAGTACCTTCCAAGTGTTTTCTCACAGAAGTGCTAAATGAACAAAGAGAGCATTTGTATGGTTTTTCGCCAGGGTGCATTCTCTCCTGTATTTTAAGTTTTCTACCCAAAGCTGTGTTTCTCGCCTGTGTGTATTAACTCGTGATTCTCCATATTTTCAGTTCGGCTCGTGGTACACAATCAAAGCGAGCCTTTGTACGGTTTCTCGTCAGTGTGTTTTCTCTCGTGCATCATCAGGTTTCCTTTTTGGACAGAGCTATATGAACAAAGAGAGCATTTATATGGTTTCTCGCCAGTGTGTATTCTCTCATGAACCTCCATGTTTCCCTTTCGGGTAGTACTATATGAACAATGAGAGCATTTGTATAGTTTCTCGCCAGTGTGTATTCTCTCATGATCCTTCATATTTCCATTCCGGCTCGTGCTATATGTACAAAGAGAGCATTTGTATGGTTTCTCGCCATTGTGTATTCTCTCATGTTCCTTCAGCCTTCCTTTTCGGCTCGTACAATATGAACAAAGAGAGCATTTGTATGGTTTCTCGCCATTGTGTATGCTCTCATGTTCCTTCAGACTTCCTTTTCGGCTCGTACTATATGAACAAAGAGAGCAAGAGTGTGGTTTCTCGCCAGTGTGGCGTCTCTCGTGTTCCTTCAGGTATTCTTTTCGGCTCGTGCTATATGAACAAAAAGGGCACTGGTACGGTTTCTCTCCAGTGTGGATTCTCTCATGAATCTTCAGGTGTTCTTTTCGGATAGTGCTATATGAACAATGAGAACATTTGTACGGTTTCTCGCCAGTGTGTTTTCTCTCATGAATATTTAGGTTTGCTTTTTGGGTAGTGCTATATGAACAAAAAGGGCACTGGTACGGTTTCTCTCCAGTGTGGATTCTCTCATGAATCTTCAGGTGTTCTTTTCGGATAGTGCTATATGAACAATGAGAACATTTGTATCGATTCTCGCCAGGCAATCCTGACTCTGTTGTGGAAGGAGAAGACGTATGCTTTCCCACGTTTAAGATTTTAGGCACGCTGGTGGAGCTATTCTCACTCCCTGGTCCGTTGGCGTAGCGAGTGCCAATCCCTGAGCCGCTGGTTAATCTATTCTCATTTCCTGGTCCGTTGGTGAAGTTAGTTTCACTACCAGGTCCGTTTTTGAAGTTAGTCTCACAATCTGGTCCTTTAGTGAGTAAAGCCTCACTCACTGGTTTTATGAGGGATTTGTACAAGGCCACAGGGACAGGTCGGTCCGTTGACTTATCTTCCACATCTCGGATCTGATCGGGAGCCAAAACATCGTGTTTATTGTCCTGAAAAGTTCAACATTCAAGAAGCTTTGATCTTAACTGGGCCATATGGTGATGCCATTACAATTAATAGTTTCCTTAAGTTTTGTCATAGATTCCAGGGATTTTTGTGAATCAAGCTATGGATTTTAGGCTCGTACGGACAGGTCTGTAGCACTGCTAAGGTTACAGTTGAACTCCATTTTGGAGTACGTCTACTAGGAATAGCATGTGAACAATTCGATGAAATTTTTCTATGTACTTATTTTTTGTAAGCGCATACCTGGTACGTGTAGGCCTGGTGCTCTATCATACAGACTTGATCGAGGAATTTGCATTTCCTGCTAAAATTAAAGACATACAACTACGGTCTTTAATATGGCCTACATTCCTTAGTGATGACGGCTACTATGTTTGCTTCTTTGGATTTGAGAAACCCTGGAAAAGAACCCCCACAACTACCATCACCACCACCAACTCACGTGACAGTGCGGTTCTTCTTTAATGTTGAGTGTAATCTCTGGTTCTGTGTAGTTGACCACATCAGTTAGATCAAACTGGTTGATTGATTCTATTTTTATCTCTTTTGTTGGCACATCTCCTAAGATTTGGTCATATATTGTCGGTACATCATCTTGGATTTGGTCATATCTTGATGGTACATCTTCTAGGATTTGGTCATATACTGTTGGTACATCTTCTAGGATTTGGTCATATATTTTACTATCAGGACTCTTAGCCTCATCTTTACAGAACTGATACCGAATCACACTCATCTGGTCAGGTGAATGTACTTTCAATGGCTTCGGTTCCATTTCCTGTCACGTTAGTTCACCGGGGTGGGCTGAAAGGTAAAACATATAAGCATCAAAAGGTGCCCAATTTTCAACAGGAATTGAAAAATTATCAAGTCACCAACAACTTCGGCGCCTTGTCGTATCCGTTGTTTACACTGTTAACTGATTACTATGGCCATAGACGTTAAATGTACGAAGACGATATTCAGGTACAATATTCTGTACGATAAAACGCAAAATATATCAAGATACCTCAGCACTCAATTAAGCAACCTCATAACATGTGTCATTAGAACAGGGACAGCTATTCAGAGCTAATTAAAACAGTTAACTGTCTACTGTGACAATTCGATTGGTCATTTCCCGATTTGAAAAGGAGGGTATCCAACGAGTATATCGACGTAGGGGTAAAGGCTACTCAGTGACATTGTTTTATTCGCAAACATAGCTGTAATGACAGTAATCGTATCATATAAAACATGTGTACTTTTAGCATATTTAGAACCATTATTTGGAATTCGGCGCTTCGATTTTCGTTCAGCGACGAAGCTGCATTCGGCATGGCATTTAGAAAGTGATCGTATAACGGTATTTTCGTTATTTTGAGATTACCCTGTCTTGGGATTACACTATCTTGGGAGTGCACTATCGGAATTTATCGGAGGGGGGCGGAGCACTGGAGAAATATATAGCTTAAAAAAGTGCCACCCACCCTCAAGTGATGTTTAAAAAGGTTATTGCTAACCCCTCTGTCGGAGTCCTAAAAAGGTTAACCCCCCCCCCCACCCCCACCAATGAGGCCTTCAAAAAACCTCAAGACCCCCACCCTCTCCGCAACTAAGAACAAATTCACAGAAAGTCAATACAGTTGTACATATTTAATGGTATATTATGTAAGCAGAAAACAACAACAACAACAACAAACAAACAAACAAAAACAAAACAGGAGGTTGTACGGTAATTGATGCATTAACTCGGCATTCCTTCGAATTTTAGTTAGCTTGGAGCCTTCCAGTAATTCAAAGCATGCAAAAGACAGGTACAGGTATTTGTACACTGGACATATCATAATCATAACATAAAAAAATCAACTTGAATCAATCTCACCATACTCTGTGTAACTGTGTGTAATCATAATACTGATGCGTTGGTTTCTAACTGTAGTGAGTGAGTGAGTAGGATTTATACCTCGTTTTCAACATTGTTTCAGTCATATCACGACGGTGCCTATACATGTGCCAGAACACGAGAGTGTTCACAGTTCCTATTATTCTGGACACTGATCAGCCCAGCCAGTACAGCACCCGGTCACCCATCCAAGTATATACCGAGCTCAACGCTGCTTAACTTCGGTGATCTGAAGAGAACCGGTGTGCCCAACGTGATGCGCCGTACCGTTTCTAACTGTAATAAAGTGTGAACATGAATCGTGCAAGGCAGAGTTAACCTCTCAGAGGGTAATTGAATAGGACCCTGGTAGATGAAAGAGACGTTTGATGGCAACACGCAATTGGTGACAAATTATAAGCTTAACCTTGTGATCTGGAGGACATGCATATGCGATACAAGTTCTTCAGTATATATGGTAGTAACAAGTTACCTACATGTAGTTTGACTTAGTGACCTCCA
>JAVTVY010030267.1:0-12949 GCA_036873755.1 Hanleya hanleyi | reverse complement strand
CATTATTGAAAACTGTTCGCTTGCAATTACTGGTCTGCACATGCGGGTGTGCGTTCGAATCCGTCTCCTGACATGCACCATTTTACTGATCACAAGAATCCTACTCCAACGCCCTGTATCCTGTACCCTACACGGAAGGTAACTTTACCATGTTAAACAGTCCCGTGATACCCTATCCACAATTACAAGCGTCTGGTCCGTCATTCATAATTCAACCGTCGTCCATAATCCAAAGCCATATTCCATATAACAGCATTAGCACCAAATTCAAAAAGACAATTATAGTATACATAAACATAGGCTAGTTTCCTGCAAGAGACAACACCATATGGCGTACATGCCATTAGTTATCCCTATGGGCTAGTTTATATGGGTGTACATTTCATCCATGCGAGTGCACTTCACCAGTGTATCTGCGCTTTTCCTGCTACTCTCGGGTGCGCATGTGCATTCATAACGTCATATCATAGTCAGGACCCCATGACTATCCAACAAGAGCTTTACATAAAATCCCCCCATTGGGCCCAGTACGGTCTGCATTTACCTACTTGACAGCCATTGTCACAATCCACACACTTACGCACATTCCATCCAAACTGTGCTTTCTCTACTACTGATGACGTCAATACCGGCAAAAATCACGCCAATGTTAGTCTTCCCCTCGAAAGCTTCAATGCTAGACCCTGTACCCTACGCCAATCGTAGTCTACACCAAGAAGGCTGCCCACCCTCCACTGGATCCAGGATGGCCCATCTATCACCCAAAGACGCCCCTACGCAGCCATCTTTCTGTGTTGATGCTCGAATGTGCATGCGCATATCGCCATCCCAGCCTCATTCTACTGGGATCCCTTTGCTACAGCGTAAACCCAGTATCCCCCAAACCCCTATCTTTTACAAGAACATGGGGAAGTCCGGCTATTTTGGCGACATGCCCCGTAAAGTATGTTTTCCCCATCATCCCTAGTCATGGTTCGTCTGACGAAGCCGAGCCATGACATAAGACAAATTCGCTAGGACTCAGATCAGTCGTTTATAAGTAGACTTTCCGAGCAGCCTTCGTGACCTCATGACCTTTCCGAATATGCCCATATTTTAAAAACTTAGAAGCCAGCAATGTATCGTATATTTCATCCCCTTTGTACTTCAGTTGTAAGTAGCCGTGATTGTTTTGACTGGAACGCCGTCCGTTCATTTCATTGGCTGTTACTTTAAACGGTTTGTTCGAGTAATAGCTGGACTGCCCTAATCTGAGTGCAGGGGCTGGTACGGAGCACTAGTATACAGACCTGATTATGGAGGATGGTTTTCCCGGCCAGGAGTGACCTCGACGAGCCTTTCAAACCGTGAACCTGCCTGATTCATTGGGACAACGTAGAGCCCACCTACCCATTTGCCTGGGTGTAACGCCCGTCTTTTACGAGATAACTGTTTTCCAAGTCCTATTTTCACATCCACTCAACAGTCACATTACCCGAAGCCCTGTAGGTCCCGATGTCCAAGGTCTACCCCAAGCTCTTCCAGGCATTATTTTCTGCTTCTCGACTCTCCATTTAGCGCTGTCACGAACTGTTATGGGAACTGACCCGAGGTCGTTAGTGTAAAATAATATGGTGACTGTCTACTCCGCTACTCACCAATATATCTTTCCACAGCATATAGTTCTATAACTTGCAGAGGAAGTGCCATTGGCGCTTTGAATATATTTAATAACTTTTTCAATTTCAAGATAAATAATAGACCACTTAGACATATTAGTTTTTTGATTCAGTACGCTACACAGTGTAAATGAAGAGCAGCTGAAAACGCACTGGGAGAGAATGGGTCCTCTCCCTAGGTTTGAGGTCAAGGGTGTACGGTCAAAGGTTGCGCCGCATTCACGCTACATTTCCGCCTTCACCCCTCCACCACAAATGCTGAGAGATTTGCACTTTATATACTACTTGTGGCCCTAGTTCACTAATCGTAATACTTAACCATGGGCTCGTTAAACAGATAAGGCAGAAAACCAGTGATTGTATGAAGGACTTGAGTATTTAATGTAGGAAGATAATGAACTAGGTCTAAATGAGCATGTCTACTGCAGGTTGAGGAGTTATATAAATGATAACTGCAGTGACGTACGTTATATAATATGACTGACTAATATCTACAATCTACTACATGTGACAATGATTATGCTAATAGGTGACCAACCATGACCGAGTTAGATGATGATGGTTGCAATCTTGCAACTCTTCGGCAATTCCACCGGTCTACATGTACATGCATGTACAAACCCCAAACAATGGACCTGGTGGCTCACCCATTGTATTAATTCTGGTCTTTAGAGCCAAAACAGTGTTTTATGAAAAGATGCTGTGGTAGCCACGTTGTACAGAAGAAAGACTTGGCCACGACAGTCTCTCACATTACAGGACATTAACATACATCCCGGATACAGCCCTGCATTCCTGAACTGACCCATTTTCTATGCTAAAGCTGACTAAAATAACTATCTGGGACACACAGTGACCTACTCTAAAAATAACAAACATACAGTGTAAGCTGTATTAACAGAACAGCAGTGCCAGCAATACTTAAACCCTAGTTTTTGGAATGGGGAAAGTGACCATCAAATAATGACCGGTCACACCCACCCCCACTTTTGTTCACACTGTCCTTAGTTGAACAAACTCAGTCAAATTAGCTATCCGTTTTACTGATGGCCTCCTGGAGGTCAACCACCCTCCGATTCAAACTATCCAGTAAGACAGCACACTCTCGTACAGATGATCTGGGGACGTGGTTGGGGTTGCTGTGTCTCCCAGCCATCGATCTCTGAGTCCTGCGAAGTCTGGGGGCCACTGGCGTGGTCCGTGGCTGTTCATTCACAGTACTTCCATGTCCTCGGGATACAAGGTTTGGTCCTAACCCTTGTGGGGATGCTGCGAAGCTGCCAGGTTCTGGTGAATCCCAGGGGATGTAGTAATCATCTTCGCTATCGGAAGATTCAGATGCTGATGGTGGAGATGCAGCACACTTCGGCGACTCTAATGGAATCTTAGGAGGAGGTGGTTGTGTGCACACCCGTAGTTCAGTCCGATTGACTGTCTTTGTGTCTCCGAATCCATCGGCTGGCTCCACAACATATACGTCAAGTCCATCCAGGCGTCGTACCACCTTGTACACCCTGCTGTTCCATTGGTCCTGGATCTTGTTGCGTCCCTTCAATCCCCGCTGGCGTACATACACCCTGGTGCCAGTGCTGATGGGAGCTCCCTGAGCCTTTCGATCATATCCTTTTTTCCGCAGCTCTGCTCCATGCTGCAAGTTCTTACTGGCCAGGAGGTATGCATCTTGTAGCCTCTTCTGGTGCTCTTCTGCCCAGTCTCCAGAGCCGGATGCCTCGGGATCTCGCAAACCCGTCAGGAACTCTACTGGTAGCCTGCTGTCTCTGCCAAACATCATGTAGAAGGGAGCTAAACCGGTGGATCCATGAGGAGTCACATTGTATGCGAAGGCAACCTCTTTCAGATGTTCATGCCACCGTCGCTTCTTTTTGAGGGGCAGAGTTCTCAAGAGATCATGTAAGGTACGGTTATAGCGCTCACATTGTCCATTACCTTGCGGGTGGTATGGTGTTGTTCGGGACTTGGTTATGCCGTAATATGTACATAAGCTGGCGATCAACTGTGACTCGAAATTCCTACCCTGGTCACTGTGAATCCTCAGGGGTACACCATAATGCATGAACCACTCTTGAACTAAAATCTGTGCCACTGTTGGTGCCTTCTGATTTCGTGTTGCTACCGCCACTGTATATTTTGTGAAGACATCGGTCATGACAAGCACGTTTTCCAGACCCGTAGCAGATGGTTCCAGTACTGTGAAGTCAATGGCTAAGACTTCCAATGGTCTTGTAGCACGCAGAGTTCCCATAGGTGTCCTAATGGGCTTTGCAGGCATCTTTGCGAGGGTGCACCTCTCACATTTACTCAGCCAGTCACAAACAGTGTCGTGAAGTTTCACCCAGTAGTATCTGGCTCGAATCAATGCTTCGGTCCGCTCTATTCCTTGATGGCCAAGATTATCATGTAGTCCTTGTAGTACCCGCTCCCTCAGGCAGTGTGGCAAGACCAGCTGTTGCGTTCTACCTTGCACCGGATCATGTAATTTCCTATACAGTACACCATCCTGTTCCACGAGACGATCCCATTGCCGCAGCAGCAAACAGACTTCTACTGACAAGGCCTGCCTTTCCTGCTGGTCAGGCTTCTTTCCAGTCCTCCAATATTCTAGCACCTTGGAGATGACTTCATCCTTGACTTGTAGGTCTGCCAAGCTCGCAAGAGTCAGGTTGGGCAATGCTGTCAGCGGGGCACAGTGTGCCAGTGAGCCCTCATTAGAACTGATTATGACACGTTCCTGGGTTAGCCTGTCCTGTTGTAACTGTTCCCTGAGGCCTGGTGGGACAACTGTGGTATCGGTCAGACCTGCCATGATGTAATGAATTTCCTCTGCCTCTGCAATGAAATCGCTGCGACGTGAGAGAGCATCTGCATTCAGGTTGTGTTTCCCAGGTCGGTATTTTATGGCGAAGTCAAACGATGCTAATGATGATGCCCACCTCTGTTCCACCGCCGGAAGCTTGCTTTTGGTCAAGAGGTAGGTTAGCGGGTTATTGTCCGTGTACACTATAAATTTGGCCCCGAGCAGATAATCCCGAAACTTATCGGTAATCGCCCATTTCAATGCCAGAAGCTCCAACTTCTTGCTACTGTAGTTGGACATGTTTCGCTCAGCTCCACGAAGTCCCCTGCTAGCATATGCGATAACACGTAACTTTCCGTCCTGTTTCTGGGAGAGGACAGCTCCCAGGCCATTGTTGGAGGCATCAGTTTCTAGAATAAATGGGATGGTGTAGTCCGCATACCCCAGCACTGGTGCCGTTGTCAAACCTCTTCTCAGGTCGTTGAATGCACACTGACACTTGTCATCCCAGCGGGCCCCCAACAACACTGATTTCCTTTTCTGTCCTGATTCACTCAAACACTGTGAGACCAAATTATGCAGGGGTGTTGCTATCTGAGCAAACCCGGGCACAAATCTCCTGTAGTAACTCGCGAAGCCAATGAATGACCTAAGCTGCTTCAAGGTGGTTGGGACAGGCCAGTTCTTCACCGATGTGATCTTGTCAGGATCCGTAGCTACACCTTCCGCGGAGATACAGTGTCCCAAGTATTTGACCTTCTCACCGAAGAACTTGCATTTGGAGAGTTCTAGTTTTAACCCAAGGTCAAACAGCTTCTGAAAAATCACCTCTAATCTTTTTATGTGATCCCTCATTGTCTTGGAGTAGCACACAATGTCATCTAGGTACACCAGCATTATTTGAAACACCTCGTCCCGGAACACTTGCTGCATTAACCGTTGGTACGTTGCCGGGGCAGAGCAGAGGCCGAACGGCATGCGATTAAACTGGAAAAGCCCGAGCGGGGATGTGAAAGCAGTTTTTCTCTTGTCTCCCTCCTTGACTTCGACTTGATGGTATGCAGATTTTAGGTCCATGGTTGAGAAGACCTTGGATCCAACCAGAGCGTCCATCGACTCTTCTATGCGAGGTAGAGGGTAGCCATCCTTTCGCGTTTTTGCATTAAGGAGTCTATAATCAACACATATCCTTAAAGCTCCGGACTTCTTCTTCACTAAGACGATTGGACTGGCATACTCACTGGCACTTGGTCGAATCACACCCTTTTTGAGCATTTGGTCAATCTGATCCTTCACTTCTTGAAGGTGATGTGGTGGTATACGGCGATATGGCTGTCGTATGGGAGCGTCATCCACCGTTGGAATGCTGTGTTGAACTATGTCTGTGTGTCCGAGGTCATCTGAATCCTCAGCAAAGATGGGACGAAACCTCCTAAATAATTTGTTGACTTCCATCTTCTCATCGTCTGTTCCCTTGAATCCAGATAGGTCTAAACCTGGAATGGACTCTGCTTGCTTCCCCGACTGCCAGTCTTGTGGTTCCTGCACTAGAGAAGTTGTTTGTTTGCTGACGATGATTTCGTTTTCTGTTACACTGAGCACAACCTGATTGCCTTGAAGCTCAGCTGGCGTAACGACCCCGACTCTCGTTCTGGGTTTCAACCATATGTCTTCTTTCCCGAGGTTGATCACCTTTACATAGTATGATCCTGTGGAAGTGTCAACTAGTGTCCGAGCTATCATGATATTTCCTGGTAATGGTGCCTGTAATGGTTCTATGATGGCGCAAGGACCGGAATATCCCCCTACCACCCTCAAGTCACTATAGCTTTCTGCTGGAACCACCACCTCGTCGTTTCCTGCTACCCTGCATACACTCATGTGATCTTCTTGTATGGGTGGAAACAAGATCTGATATTGTGGTAGGTGCTGCAGAACATTTGTCCCCAAGAGTCCAGGAATCGTCTTCTTCCGGGGGTTGTCACCAGTGTCCCTCACGATCAGGATGCCTGCATTAGAGCAACATACATTGTTGACTACAACATCCATCTCGATGTATCCAGAAAACGGAATCTCGGAACCATTGGCTGCCCTTAAACTGAACCAACCGCCTATTGGACGTGGCTGTCCAAACTGGCTGGCAAGATACTGTTGGAAGAATGACTCTGTCACAGTTGATACCATAGAGCCGGTATCAATCAAACAATTCACTGGGATGCCACCCAGCTTTGCCACCACCGTAGGCACTCCTCCAACAGTATTCGTGAACCATGGCTCCGAATTTTCCACTTCCCTGTGCAACTGGTTAGGCCCTGCCACCCCACAGCTAGTGACAGGGCCCGCTAGTTTGTCGACCCCGTCCTAGCTTGTTGTCCGGACTCCTGCCTCTCTTGGAACCGCTTAAACGCGCGACATTCCGCCTTCCGGTGCCCGGCTTTTTTGCAAAAGAAGCAGAGGAATTCCCTGGTTGCGCCACCAGCTGTTTGAACCTTTTCCACTTTGTCTGTCAGTGCTGCCTGCCGAGAGGCAAGATCTTCTAAAAGCTTCTGCTGCTTCGCCAACAGTGTGGACATGGCACCCAACGTGTTGCTTTGGTCGGGCATAACAGACTGGGCTGTTGACATGGCGGCAGCTCCATCAGGAAAATCCTCCTCCAAGTAGGTCATCTGGACCCTCGCCTTCGGACGTTTGGAATCCGGTATGTCGCACGCATACTTTAGGGCGATTGACCGGACATCTAAGAATGGGCTCTCAGGATGATCCTTGATGTGCTTATGCAACTCCCATCTCAGTCGGTGGTCAGTTAGACCTTCAATGAACTGCTCTCGCAGCATCATGCCGCGATCGGCAACATGTCGGGGCGAGGCCCTGGCGAGACGATCTAACAACTTGGAGAGTGCGTGTGAAAAAGTGGTCAAATCTTCACCCTCCCTCTGTTGACGCTCATAAAATAACCTTAGCAGTTGTGCAGGTGAAGAACTCTCCCCATATATCTCATGTAGGGCTGCAAAAATTACATCGACACTTAAATTCGACCTACATTTTACCTCTGCTTTAGCAGGACCTTCTAAATGGGATAAGATAAAGTCTATGGCCTCTTGACCCTGCAGGCTTTGAGACTGAAGAGTCGACTTTGCATCCTCCACCCAATCTTCTACACCCACATCCCCAGCATACTTTCGTAGTTTCCGCTCCCGCGGAATGACGACGGTGATAGGCTGTCCTTGCCTCCCTTGTAGCTGTTGTATGAGTTCACGATCTCTTGATTGGGCAGTTATCAACCCTTGGAGTTGGCGTTGTAGCTGTTCCAAAGCATCACCCGGCTCTCCACCAGCTTCAGCCGGATCGTGGAACACTTCTCCCTGCGGCCGGTCCATGGTTGGTCACCTGATATTTCCTACTATATTTCCATTTACCTAAATACAACTATTCTGCCTGATCCCACTTCTGACACCAAAAATGTGGCCCTAGTTCACTAATCGTAATACTTAACCATGGGCTCGTTAAACAGATAAGGCAGAAAACCAGTGATTGTATGAAGGACTTGAGTATTTAATGTAGGAAGATAATGAACTAGGTCTAAATGAGCATGTCTACTGCAGGTTGAGGAGTTATATAAATGATAACTGCAGTGACGTACGTTATATAATATGACTGACTAATATCTACAATCTACTACATGTGACAATGATTATGCTAATAGGTGACCAACCATGACCGAGTTAGATGATGATGGTTGCAATCTTGCAACTCTTCGGCAATTCCACCGGTCTACATGTACATGCATGTACAAACCCCAAACAATGGACCTGGTGGCTCACCCATTGTATTAATTCTGGTCTTTAGAGCCAAAACAGTGTTTTATGAAAAGATGCTGTGGTAGCCACGTTGTACAGAAGAAAGACTTGGCCACGACAGTCTCTCACATTACAGGACATTAACATACATCCCGGATACAGCCCTGCATTCCTGAACTGACCCATTTTCTATGCTAAAGCTGACTAAAATAACTATCTGGGACACACAGTGACCTACTCTAAAAATAACAAACATACAGTGTAAGCTGTATTAACAGAACAGCAGTGCCAGCAATACTTAAACCCTAGTTTTTGGAATGGGGAAAGTGACCATCAAATAATGACCGGTCACATACTACTATCGCCTTAGAATTATCACGTTATATATGTGAATTTGGAAGTATCCAGTTTCAGAATATCCTTGTAAATTATGTGGCTAAATTGAAATATCAGAGCTTTGAACTTAGAGACTCATTTGGACATTTTGTTTTGCACAACGGGGATTTCCAATGGCAAATAATGATTGCTCCCAAATTTAGTACCTCTCCTGCTAGCTGAGGTAGATTTAGACTGGAAGCATCAACACGTGACTTATTGATGGCGGAGAAGTTGAACAAAAATAATGTTGGTATCCGTTTTACTTATTCATTTATATTTGTTGTCGCATATGGCTTTAGCGGATGACAGTTGTGAAACGAACAAGAACAGCTTAGGAGCGGGAGAAGAAACAAAAGGATGTGGATGTAGCGGAACAAGCCGTCAGCATGCAGAGGGTGCGGATTTGCCGAACCCGTCGTCTGCCAGTGTCGCACCACCCCCTGTTGCAGATAATCTTGATAAGCCAAGCCCTTATCCACGAACTCATCAAATGGTTTATATTCCTGCGGGAAGGTTCACGATGGGGACGAATAAGCCAGTGTTTATTGCAGACGGTGAAGGCCCAGCGAGACCCGTCAAAGTTAACCCTTTCTATCTGGATATTCACGAAGTCAGCAATTCAGAATTTGAACTGTTTGTCAATTCAACTCTTTATTTAACAGAGGTGTGTTCAGACTAACGGAACTGCTTATGTCACGGACTGAGATGTGTGTGCGAAATATATAGCTTTAGTACCCAAGTCAGATTAAAGGGAAGCTACCATTTTGCCTGCTAGACAGATCATATTTTCATGTCTTAGTTTAGTTCAATCTTGAACGTCGCTGAGTAAGCCCAGTCGAGCGATGTTCAAGATTGAACTAGTCAACTGGTTGGATTGAAAATTGAATTGAATGGCACACTTGCACATTGAGATTGCTATGTGACTTCAACTGATCAGCTACTGGTTGATATATTTTCACTTTGCCAAATCTTTTAACCTAGGAGAATATTTTGAACTGGTGATTGCTGGTATATTTTCATGTAATAATTGCCAATTTATACATTATTCAGGGAGCAGGGGTAAATGTCATTCTACTCTTGCTGGACAGGTTCTGATTCTGGCTTATGAACACGTCAAACTTTCAACAATCTAGCTGTCACGTCCTTTCCAGCGAAATAGTTGTTCATTACAATTTCCATGTGTTTGCATACTGCATGGAATATATTTTCAGAGCAGGTATGTTCTGAAGTAGGATTTACATTTTCTCGTCTCGTGAACGGAATAAACCAGCATAAATTAATGAACTTTCTTTGAATACTGGGAAAATACAGTGCTAGATTTGTTTAAAATTGTCAGTTACCACGAGTTCAAAATCCAGTCCGTCATTTTTGAAAATTGCACGGGTGCAAAAAATCGCACTCCTCAGAACTGCGAAAAGTTATAATCACACTCCTTAAAATAACACTCCTCGAATACATGAGGAGAGTAGTTCACACCATACTATTTGTAGTCCACAATAACTTCGTAAATAGGAAAATCATGTTCATGTGTTTCGTGCATAGTTTGCACCAAACTTCGACCACCATTTTGCGGCCCGATTCATCATGTTCGGTTCTATATCCGATGCAGTCACCAATATTCCAACGAATAAATATCGAGAGTTGAACGCTCACACCTGCCATAATGCATGTATACCAACAGTTTCTAAACATCTTTGATTTTTGCTCTCGAGTCTACCATGCTTTGCAATTCGCTTTAACCATTGCTATACAGTACATTAAACATGATTGGTCTGTTTTTCTGTTTCCTGCTGTAGCCTGCCAATCAGATAGACCGTTGCATAGAACAAGGGATGGGGCACTGCCCTATATGTCATCGGAACTTGTGCAGTCACCCAAACTGAGTTGACGTGTTCAGGGTTTTTTTCAGACAGTTTTTCATCGGGGTAACCCCGATGAAAAACGATTACAAATTGAGTTTTTGGAATTTTTTAAATTGAGTTTTTTTCTCGGAAATTGAGTATTTTCTGGGGTTGATAGTTTGCGCGCCGAAGGCGCGCTAAAAAATTGAGTTTCTGTGAAAAAAAAAATTGAGTTTCTGTGAAAAAATAGTCGGAAGAAATATATAATTTGCGTCTGCCGGCAAGAATTTTTTTTGGCCGACGTTGCGGTCAATTGCAGAGACAGGGCGATATAAAGACATCATGTTTGAATACCTTACGTAAACCAGGATCGTTGTTGGAATCATAACGAAAGACATCAACAATTTTGGGGTAAAAGATTCGATCGTTACCTTTCCATTTTTATTTAGCATCTTTCGACAGCGATTGGCAGCCATTTTCCTTCGACAGAGATACTGCATCAATAAATAGTTGTCTCCCTTGTTGCATTCAGAAACCAGGATTAGTGTGAAGTAGCGCACTCTTTCGCGGGCTCCCGACCAGCGCCCTCTGTAGCGCCGTGATTGGCTAATAAACAACCTTGACCCTACCAAGGCAACGTGACAATCGTTTGACAGTTCGACGAAAGGAAGGTACACACCGACGAGTTACGGTCCCGAAGAATTACAATCAATTAAATATACGAATGAACGCAGAAGGAATTGTATGGATAGCAGTTGCGTAGAGGGAAACCACCTTGCACTCTATGTCAATTTTTATCCCCAAATAAAGATCATTTTAGGCCTATTGTCTGTACCACATATCATATTCCAAACATGGCCGCCTGCATTCTGAAAGTGCATGTTGTAGCCCCATTCATTTCGTAAAAATGCTAGAGAGATGGTAATACCGGGTCATACTGGTCAACACTGGCAGAAAAAATACTTTTTGTTAGTATTTCATCGGTGGTGTAAATTTGAGATGGCATTGATATGTAGTTTCTGCAAAATCTGAATGATTAGCATCACCTCCCTAGTAATATAACAATTGTTTTGTTGTGTTTTTTTTTTCACAGTGCCCCATCACATGTCTGTAAAATGACTGCATATGATAGATCATCAGTTTGAAATCACAGTAGCTTTGTCAACGCAGTCGCAATGGAAATTATGGCTGGTATGATAAATACAGAAATGTTAACATATCATGGATATTCATATATTTATTGATCTTGGACTCAATGATCATCCGTTCAGTCAGTTTTGGTTCATGTAATTTATCAGTCCATTCCATATATCCGCATGTGTTGCATGGGATTTACTTTAGCAATTACACTTCAGTAGTTTATTTGTGTGAACCTCCATACCTCACTCTGAAGTACATGTATAACAAAATGGACATTCATGTTTATTATTATGCCATTTTTAACATTTGTATTTTTCTCTGCGATGAAAAAGCGATCAAATAAAAGATTGTTTGGAGTGTACTACTAAAATAATAAAAAATTGAGTTTTATATCTACTACACGACTAAAAAGTTGAAAAAGTTGAGTTTTATTGTACTTTTAGCGCGCCGAAGGTGCGCAAAAAAAATTGAGTTTTTCAAGTTTTGAAATTGAGTTCGATAAAGGATTTTCGTCTGAAAAAAACCCTGGTGTTATCAAGCGGCCGTTTCTCATGTCTATTTTGTTTAGTTCATATATGAATCAAGGAGTGCGGTTATTCACACCCCTCTGGCCGCTTTTACGGGTGCTGAGGGGTGCGGGCACGATCACGCTCCTCAGAAATGATGGACTGAAAAGCTCCCAGGTTAAAAGAAGGAGCAAAGTAAAAATATACGAACCAGTAGATGATAAACTGAAGTAACTGGTCACTGTACAGACAGGCTTTTCTTTGTTATCTCAATAATGTCCTTGCTAGATTGGTAAACGCTACCATACAGCTCGACAACTGTCGGTCTCACAATACGAGGGAACAAGATTTTCGGTGAACATACATATAACAGTCAGCACATATAGTTTTCTTAGAGCAGTGAAATTCCTCACAGTATCTATATGTAATTTGTGCATTTTGTTCTGAAATTTTAAGGAAATCTATTCAGAATCAAAGAAAGTGCTCATTGACAGGCTTGCAATGTTTCAACATGGGAACTGGCCGCTATGATTGACATCGTCAGTCAACAGGCAAAATTGTCAGGGTGAAATTTGTTTTGAATGTGACCCATGTTTTGGTTGGATTTTCATGGAATTTCAGGATAAAAATGCACGGATAATGTTCTGATAGGGTTCTGATATATTGCCGAAAATCCTGTTCCCTAGTTATGTAGGACAAACAGTAGGATTGGCTACATCCGGACATTACAGTGTATGGTATATCAAGGACAATGCCTGTGAGGTAGATTTAACTCAATTTTATAGCAGAGATCAGTATCTCCAATACATACAAA
>JAVTVY010030266.1:0-12572 GCA_036873755.1 Hanleya hanleyi | reverse complement strand
AGCATATGGATATGTTTTAAATTCAGATTGCATCTGTTAAATATGAATCAGTCCAGTAACAATGTTGCGTGTATCTTAGTGAAGCACATTTTCCTTCTGATTCCTGGTAATTGCTGAGAATTGATGAAAGAAATGCATTTGTAACTAGATGATGGGAAAAAGTGTTGGGGCCAGTATATGAGGATGTTCCAATTTACCAGAAGTGATTTATGAAGATATGGACAGCTCCAAACTACATCATCGTCAGAGAAGATAACGCCCCCTGGAGGGTGATCATCCAGAATATTTCCGGTGATAAATAATGATGGCAAATACACACAATGATGATGATGGTGCCAGTTATAGCCTCAAGGAATCCAATCGGCATTTCCACATTCTGTCCAAATCGATGAAATATCTTAGGATATTGGATGTTTTGGATTACTGTCCTCAAGCATTCATAGTTTACGCTACCAATAACTTGTTGACATTCAGAAAGTGGCAGAATAAAACCATTTGCTGTGAATTAGAAAGACAGGGGATGGGGGAGGGGGAGGCACGCTAGGGTCGATAATATGACATGTTCCGACACGAAAGCCATTAGCATGATTAGTGTGAATATCAGGGCAATAAAAAATATAGGTAAGCTAGCAAGCTGTAGCTCCATTCGGTTTCGACTCTTACGGAAACGTACATCTAAACAGCAATGAAGCTTAACAACGCCTAATTAGTTCAACTAACGAGCAGTTAATGTCTTTATATCCGAATTATTTGCATTGAAAGCAGATTGCACCAATTAGCCAAACGTTACTCTATCGCGGTATATCCATTATACATTTTGCCACCGCCAACAAATAGGATTCATCCATATGATGGATTCCACGAGGACAAATACTGAGCTGCAACTATGTGAGAACTTCCACCACAATGCCGATCCATACATCAAAGAGCTAATGCTTGGGTGAAGCGTGGGGGGTGGGGGGCTTCTTTACCTGGAAGAATGCTAGACTCAATATTCCGTCCTCTGGCTAGTAGCAGGTGTGTTATGTTATAGTAGAGAGAGACAGAATTAAGGTTTAACGTCGCGTTCATCAATATTTTCAGCTATATAGCGACAATCAAACAAAATTCTAAGTATTCGAGTTAATAACTTAACAATCCAACACATTAAAACATACACACACTAAAAGTTATGCAACCAACCGATTTCTCTCAAATAACCTAAGACACAGTGCTTCCTCACCCGACCAAGAAGATCATCCAAAGTAGTCGCTCGAGAAAAAGAGAGCACTACTATGAAGTATCCATATGGCCCCTACCACCAGCTTAAGCGGGATTAGACACGCTAGCTCGGGAGCTGTGAAATCAGCCCAAACAACCCATCTGATGATGACGGATGAGCAACATGGACGTAAGAAGGAGTAAACGCCTCAACATGGGGTAACCTAGTAGATGCAGGAATACCCAGAAAAACTGACCTGTAATGTCCGACGTCGTACGGTTTAAATCCCAGCAAAACAATAAACCTATATATATTTGTCGAGTGACATGTACAGAAGACAGGCCTCATTGAATAACAGTTTACCAGCAAAATTCTATCATATACAGATAATAAATTTGAGCGATATGTAAGAGGTGGGCAAAACTGACGGCGTCTGGCGACTATAAAGCAACCATATGACTCTACAGGAAAGTATCCCTCGGCACCTAGCATTCAGACCCGAAAATACGGTGGGTTCTAATTACATACAGCACATATAAGGGAGGTGGGAAGAGGTGCCGACATACTGACCGAGCCACATGACTTCACAGTATAGTCTTCCGGTAAACCTATTCTAATAAAGCACATACCAAGAATCTAACGATTCGTGATATGTGTTGTATCTCAGGTACGCTTTTATTGTACCTGTTCATGTGGCAACTGGGATATGACCATGCACACGGCCTCTAGCACCGGCATAAGCGGTATTAGATACAAATCTAGAGAGTTATGATGGAAATGCTCTGACAACTCGTACACTGGGGATTGGTGAGCTGTATCGCAGTCAGATGAAAAGGACGGCATTTAACACAAAAGACTAGTATGTAAGGCCCGATGTCGACCCAGCATCAACTTCCCACAAATGCCAACATATATCAAAGACCAAAAGACTTAGCCTTAGTATCTCAGCCGCGCTTTTGTTGCAGCTGTATGTATGGAGACTACGAAGTATCCACACGGCCCCTAGCACCGGCTTAAGCGGAATTAGATACGATAGCTCGGGAGCTGTGAGATTAGCTCAAACAACTCATCTGATGTTAATGGATGAGCAACGTGGGCGTCTGATGGAGTAAACGCCTCAACATGGGGTAAACTGGTAAATGCAAGAATACGCAGAGAAACTAACCTGTAATGCCCGACATCGTACGAATTTAAGTTCCCACCAAAACCTACAAATATATTTGTCGGTTGACATGTACAGCGGGCGGGCCTCGAGGGCTAACATTCTATCAGCAGAATCCTACTATATACTGGTAATACATTGGAGCGATATGGAAGAGGTGGGAAAAACTGACAACGTCTGGCGACTGAGAATCCATATGACTCTGCAGGAAGGTATCCCTCGGCATCTAACATTCAGACCCGAGAATACGGTGCATTCTCGGACGTAGCCTTTAATATCCCAGCCGCGCTTTCATTGCAGCTGTTCTTGTAGAGGCTATGATCGCAGTATATCCAGTGTATAATTTGCACTAGATACTATTTTATCATACTATTACGGTTCTAACAACAGTATGAACTTTCATCATTAGCATATTACTTTTAGAAAGATAATTAGTTTGTTCGGCAGTATACAGCCCTCGTTCATTAATGCGGTTCTCACTCGAGCGTGGTCTTTCAACATTAGCCGTTGTCTTTTGATTGGCAAATGTTTATTTCCATCCAAGTCAAGTCCATTTCCACTGCATTCGCCCGTGGATTTGGGCAGACAATGAAACTCTTAAATCAGTCAGCACGGCAGGCCAGAGCATGTAGTGCGACGTCAAATTTACCTCACGAGTGTATGATGATATGATTATTGTGTGTCGAGCAGCAATCAGATGGCACAGCATCAAATTTTTAAGTTTAGTGCTGTCAATTGTTGCGTTTTCAAGCATTCTGCTGTTTGTTGAAATACATTGCAGTGTGGAACGGGAAAGGAGCAATGCTGTACAAAGCCGTTGTTGCCTCGAATTGAAAATTCGCCGATGTGTCTTAAATTCAACGGCTATCCTTGCAAGCCCAATCTCAACTAAGAACCGTAATATTGCGAAAGTGTTGTGATACATGCAATACCGTACACCAATAAATCGATTGTTCGTCTTTCCACACAAAAAACACGTAATATTATATTTTTCTGTCGTTTGCTATCCAGTTAGTATAGCGATCTCACCAGATCTGAGAAAATGGCAAAAAGAGGATCTTTTACAGTTTAGAACAACTGAGACTAATATTTTTTGCATCCCGAGTATAGAAAAAAATTATCACTGCGCACTATGTACCGGCTTGCTGAAACCAATGTCCCATGGACTACATATAATATGAAATTGAATTGTATTTTCTAAGCGTCACGGAATGAGTACAACTTTCCATATTACCTCTCCTTCCAATTTATAAAATATCTATACATGCCTTTTGTATATTTAATATGGAATGAGCTATCTTCTACATAACATTGACAATATACAATAAATTCCATCTATTTTGCACGTTTTCAAGACAAGGATGAGCCAAGATCCAGCGAATAGAACCAGACATTGAAATTGAGGAAGCCAGACAAGTAAATGATACACGGATTTTCTGCCCGGAAAATAAGACCATACCAACTGTAGTCTCCATACGATAAACATGGTCTGTTTCAGCATTACCTGTAACATGCAGACTCACACGCCCATAAAGGAAAGCATTTAATTGCATGGTTGTTGTGTTTCACTACAGCAATGTCGTGAAGCAAAGGTACTTTCCAGGGTTATCTAACAATGTGATCGTTCCGCTATGTGCATTTCACCAAAAAGTCCACTGTAATGGACAAGAGCAGAATACTGTTGTAAGAGCCGTAATATTGATCCGCAAGCTAGCCTAAAACCAGGCTATTCGTGCACATAGGAACTTCAAATATTCAAATTCACCTACTTGTATTTTCATAATCCTAAGTGGATGGAGACCGTTATGATGGGACCATGGACGATGAAAGAATAACAGTCGCTGATACAGAGTCGACAATATGAACTTCATGATGTTTTGCCGATTTCACTTAAGATGCTGACCGTTTCTCTTTTGCAAGAAATTAGCCTGTTTGAAGTAACATCTTATGAAAACGGTCTTTCGACTATCGATCCGGAAATTCTGAATAAACATCGACTCGCGATGCCGAATGTCGGAAGTGACGCTTATATGTAATCCTCATAGCTGGACTTTTATTGTAATATTCTGTTATAGCAAATAATTAAATATTATGATAATTAACCTGCAGAAATCAGGAAGATTTTATGAGGAACTTCCGGTCCAAAACCAATCAGTAACATACACAAATGCTGACACCGACACCAGGACGTGGATATGACATTAATCATATTATGTTTACTTTCTGTGAGAAGTGGGAAGTTATAGTTTTTAGTCCTAAGAGGAGAGAAGCGACGTTTTTATGATCACCCACATTTCTCCAGGCTCGCCCAATGTCATAGGACGACGCTTTCATTTGAGTCCTGCATTTGCCATAAATACAACTAGTACACGCTTGAAAATAAAGTGTTGAAACAGACACCTGAGGTGTTGAAATAACTATTTGAGGGTGTCCAGTGTGACCTCTCTTTGAAGTGTAATCACTGCGAACACCCAAAAGGTTTATTTCAAAACTTTATTTTTAAGTTTGAACGAAAACTCTACAAAGGCCTTGTCATAAGATTAATTATTAGTTACAAATCGCAGGCGAATAAACTTTCAAAATAAATTATTGTAAATCACTCATGAGGTGTTGAAATACCCCTCTAATGGTGTCCTGGGTAACTGATCGTTCACAAGTAGTCGCTGTGGACATCCTCAAAAGTTTATTTCAACACTGTATTTTTGAGCGTGTATCAAGACAGGACAAAGGCGTCCTTACTAATTAATTATTAGTCACAAATTACAGGCAGATATAGAATAGAAACCACCATAATATTGTCCCGAAAATTACGAAATGGGTTCTCAAATTAGTCTAACGTAACAACTAAAGTACGCACTTTTACTCTGTCGAGTGCACAGATGTCGTTAGCATAGAAATGTATCCCGCGAGCATCGGGAATGTGCGAAAACAATATACCCATTATTATATGGCTTGTTTATTACAACTACCCCCTGGAATGAAACTGCGATCGAACTTGTAGCATTCTGTTGCGGCAAATAATTCATATATAAGATATCGAATGTCTTCTCAAGTGTTTTCTTACCTCGCTTAGTGACTGTACTTCTAATTTACACTAACCAGATGTAACTTATTCTTACAGGAGGTCCATCGTAATGTGAGAATGTATAAAAGAATCTCCTTCAATACAAGCAAAACGTGCTCCGCCCACTGCCTCTTTTGTAACCGTGACAGAAATCGTATTCATCGTTGTATTCTAACGCAATACAGTTTTCACTACCGTGAACAACATAGCTTCTCTTGCATAAAAAGTATCTCCGAAGCTACTCAGCTACATTCACTGTCGCATTTATTTTTTCGTTTCATGACTCTGTCATACACAACCACAGTTTGTGTCGTATTTATTTCCGCTATATAAATAGAATGCTCGTTGAAAAAGCTTACTTAGAAATGCACATCAGAGCCATGTGAGTGTGGGTAAATTTTCTTGCCTTTTTCTTACTTTTGTCGTTTTCTCGTGAATTCAATATTTTAATAATAAACTCTCCTCGTGTATGGTAAAATTAATGCAATTCTAAAATTTCTCTCTCTCGATAGTGATTATACCGAGGAATTAATTACTACAGGTTTAACAAAACGCTCTCTCTCTCAACACTGTTGACCATAGAACACCAAAAGAGCGAATTCCTGAAGATATTATCTTGATCAACTCACACAATCATAAGCTCTTCCCTACAGTTATCAACAATACATCTATAACAAAAAATAAACGAAAACGATGCCGGAATACTGACAAGAAATCATATAACCCCACAGGAAAATATAATGACTGGGTATTTCTAAAACATCACAAAAACCAATACTGATCCCTGTGATGATCTGTATCCCAGCAAAAACCAATACTGATCCCTGTGATGATCTGTAGCCCAGCAAAAAACCAATACTGATCCCTGTGATCATCTGTAGCCCAGCAAAAACCAATACTGATCCCTGTGATGATCTGTAGCCCAGCAAAAACCAATACTGATCCCTGTGATGATCTGTAGCCCAGCAAAAACCAATACTGATCCCTGTGATGATCTGTAGCCCAGCAAAAACCAATACTGATCCCTGTGATGATCTGTAGCCCAGCAAAAACCATGATTGATCTCAGATGACTGTATCCTGAAAGCAAAACCAATACTGATCCTCGTGATGATCTGTAGCCCAGCAAACCAATACTGATCCCTGTGATTCTTCTGATCAAGTTATGCAAGCAATGTAACAATACAGTATATAAGAAAGCGCATACAACATCTATGATAGGAATCAATATGTATGCGAACAACAACAACAACAATCTGTAGCCCAGCAAAACCCAACACTACTCTGTGATGATCTGTATCCCAGCAAAAACCAATACTGATCCCTGTATTATTCCAGATCCAGCAAAACCAACACTGATCCCTGTGACATCTGTAGCCCAGCAAAAACCAATACTGATCCCTGCGGATGATCTTAGCCCAGCAAAAACCAATACTGATCCCCTTCGTGATGACTGCAGCCCAGCAAAACTAATACTTCTCGATCCCCTGTGGACAGATCTGTATCCCAGCAAACCAATACTGGACCCCTGCATGATCTAGCCCGCAAAACCAATACTGATCCCTGTGATGATCTGTAGCCCAGCAAAAACCAATACTGATCCCTGTGATGATCTGTAGCCCAGCAAAAACCAATACTGATCCCTGTGATGATCTGTATCCCAGCAAAAACCAATACTGATCCCTGTGATGATCTGTAGCCCAGCAAAAACCAATACTGATCCCTGTGATGATCTGTAGCCCAGCAAAACCCAATACTGATCCCTGTGATGATCTGTATCCCAGCAAAAACCAATACTGATCCCTGTGATGATCTGTATCCCAGCAAAAACCAATACTGATCCCTGTGATGATCTGTAGCCCAGCAAAAACCAATACTGATCCCTGTGATGATCTGTAGCCCAGCAAAAACCAATACTGATCCCTGTGATGATCTGTAGCCCAGCAAAAACCAATACTGATCCCTGTGATGATCTGTATCCCAGCAAAAACCAATACTGATCCCTGTGATGATCTGTATCCCAGCAAAAACCAATACTGATCCCTGTGATGATCTGTAGCCCAGCAAAAACCAATACTGATCCCTGTGATGATCTGTATCCCAGCAAAAACCAATACTGATCCCTGTGATGATCTGTAGCCCAGCAAAAACCAATACTGATCCCTGTGATGATCTGTAGCCCAGCAAAACCCAATACTGATCCCTGTGATGATCTGTATCCCAGCAAAAACCAATACTGATCCCTGTGATGATCTGTATCCCAGCAAAAACCAATACTGATCCCTGTGATGATCTGTAGCCCAGCAAAAACCAATACTGATCCCTGTGATGATCTGTATCCCAGCGAGGTTTTTATTGTAAATGTTTATGTGGACTAAATTCAGTTACTCAACATCGAATAACAAAATGTGCATATAATAGATGTATGTGCTGTGATTCGTCCCCCAACTTCAGCAACGTCGATTACAATATCAACATAACGTAAATTTATGTCCCTATTTGTAACGGTTGCAAGAAAATATAGCATATAGGGGAAGCAGGCGATACGTTACGAAATTGTACTAGTGCATATAGGCAACAGATTGAAACCTTTATACAGACATAAACATATAGCTTCATGCGCGCAACATATGCCTGTGAAATTTCTAATCTGTCCGTTCTTTAAACTGATCACAAAAGGCGAACGGGAAAGGTTACCATTGGACTGTCATTGGACGAAAAACCTGAATGCGAATTTAACCCTACCATGCCTACCAAACTTTCTCCCCTATCTCCGGAAGGACAAAAAATGACAGCTGACCATCCGCGACTTTTAAGTTTATCATATTGGGGTCATTTCTTGCTTATTTTCATAACAACTCCCCGAGAAGAGGATCATTGATAACAAGATTTCAAAGTGAAATTTTTCTCATTTTCTTCAAAATTCCTGCTTTTCTTCGACGAAATTTGGGCAAGAAGTCATATTTAAAAAAAATCGAAAAATCTGACCGAAAAATAACCCATGAAAGATTACAAGCGTCTGCTCCGTCATTCACAATTCAGCCGTCGTCCATTAAAGAATATCCGCGTCCATAATCCAAAGACCTATTCCATATTCTATATAACAGTATTAGCACCAAATTCAAAAAGATAATCATATTATACATAAACATAGGCTTGTTTCCTGCAAGAGAGAAGCGGTCAACAGTTTTCGGTGATGCCGGCAAGACATCATGATGTTCCAAAAATATCAAATCCGTATCGCTGATCAGTATTCTTAATCCATAATATTCGTTGTAAAGTCGTCATCTAAAGGATGATGTATCTCAGTCACGCTTTGATTGTGACTGTTCATATGAGTAACATGAGGATCTTGGAGTACATGGGTTCATACGGCCCCTAGCCCCCGGTTAAGCGGAATTAGACACAAGTTACGAAACGTAACGCCATAGATCTTGCACGCTACGCTCGTATTTTGCTATCAGCATGCGATATGTATCGCTAAATTTGAGAAACTTTGAGTGGAGGCGCTTGGTGGTTCACCCCTGTTTTATAAGTTTCTGCAGCAATGTTTTGTGACGTTGATTAAAATCGCCACATTTAACACAGGATCTAGCAAATGCTACTAGGCGTGATAGGTATACGCCATATGCAGGTCCCACTGGAATATTACTGTCCAGAAAGGGATAGTTTACGAAGTCGAAATTGTAATCATCTCTTTTGTCATACAGTCGACGAGAGAGAAGGCCCGCTTCATTTTTATAGAGATATAGGTCTAAATATGATGTGCCTGTAGGGTTATCTGTAGTTTCCTTCAAATCCAGTGAAGGTGGATATATATCCTTCACTGCGTCATTTATATAACGATTATCCACAGCGAGAAGATCGTCTATATAGCGTTTTGGTGAATGAGAAGGAACGGGCTTTGGATGGATCGGTTTTTGAAAGCGCCTGCATATAGTCATATTCATAAGAGAACAGATATATGTCAGCCAATAGGGGTGCACAATTAGTACCCATTGGAATACCTATATGCTGTTGATATATTGTGTTGCCAAATTTCACATAGATATTTTTAATGAGAAATTCAAGCAACTCTATAAACAAAGAAACATCCCATGAATGATATCTCTTGTATGTAGTAGAGCTAAAGAATGCTTTATGGCTTCCGACATTAATATATCTACGATCAGTTTTTTTGAACACAGATACTATTAATGAACTTAGACGGTCAATAAGGTCCTGATGAGGGATTGTAGTATAGAGAGGCGAGAAATCCCATTGTGGATACATGTCTGTAGGGTATGTGACCTTTAGCATCAAGTTCCTCCGTAATACACTTTGAGTTTTCAATATCCACATACATTCAACGCGAGAGTTTTTAGAAATAGTGGCGCAATACCTTTCCCAAAAGAGGCCATCTTAGATTTTTTTTTACATTTTTTGTATAGTGCGATGACTTTCGGCACCCCCCTCAAGAGTTAAGAAAACTATTTAGAGAGGGCTGAAATTACTCTACATGCCTGGGCAGGTCCCAAAAAGTCCCGGACAGATAGTGTTAAACAGCAATCCAAATGCAAATGTTCTCTGTTATTTACTCTTCAGTATTATTGTTCTTCCTATACTTTGTATAAGTAAGTAACTTTACACTTAATTGGCGTAAATAGTACTCCAGCATATATAACGAGTTCGGTCGAAGTAATGAGTAATTTATGGACGACGCAGGGCCACTGATTGTCAGATTTGACAAGCGTATTTGGTTATTCCTGATATTTATATCCTGATATTGGTGTCGACTTCGTGTTGGTGTTTAGACTAATTCTCTTAAAGTGAGTTACAGTATTACCTGGTATTTTTAACTTTTGTTGTTAAATTGTTCTACAGTCGACATAAGGAACCCGTGACTAAAAATGTTTTATCATTGTAAAAACCGATCTCACATAAAGATTTGTTTTTATTTCATTTGATGTGTGTATACAGGTTATTTTAAATGACAACACTCTTCTTAGCACTGATGGGCGACGACCTTGTTGATCAAACGTTTGGATAATCCCTGTAAATGCGACGCAGTGCATGTCGTAAGCCATCTTCACTGGATTTAACCCTATCTGGCGTGGGCATTTTAGGACCTATCCTGGCCGGGGGCTGGGGCGCGTCGGGGGCGGGTGTGAGTCGAAATGTCCCCCCCCCTTCCCCCTAATTATTTTTCTTACCCCTTAAGCTAGGGAGCTGAAACTTACCACACTATACCCTTGGGTCAAGCTCTATCAGAAACTGTGAAAAAATTCAAGATGGCCGCTTTGATGACGTCACTTTAAAAAAACGACATTTTTGATCTATTCATGTAATTTCTCCGCAAAAACTGCATGATAAATTAGTAAATATTAATGTAATGTGAAATAATATAGTTTTTTGCCCACTTTTTATTGCGGTAAAGCAGAAATTTTGAAGAAATATGACAATAACATCCCTTTTCGGGTGCCCCACGTGGTCGTCAACTTGAATTTACCCATGATCCTCTGCTCCGGGGGTTATACAAATAGGTTCAAAATGACCCCAATATGATAAACTATAAAGTCAGGGAGTTTCAGCTCCCTATTTTTGTCGTTCCGGAGATAGCGCAGAAAGTTTGCTCCCCCCCCCCCCAACATCATATTTAGACGTATCTCTAAATAAATGTAACCGGCTTGTTCTCACGTGTATTCTACAACAGAATACGCGTGGTTAAATCATGAAGGTTCGCAAAAATCTCACGAGTGACAGGGATTCGAAGATAGGAACATCATGCCATCTTTCCAGAATTGTTGGAATCGTTGGGGAACTGCTTCTCTTGCTAATTGTTAACTTGTAATAATTGTAATACCTGTGAATATCCGATGGTTATGTCCTTGTAGAAATTGGAAGCTGATAAAATCTGATGTTCTACATAGAAACTTGGATCTCACATTTAATTGGCAAAGTCTTAAATTCTACCAGTAGGAACTGAAATTCCAGTTTCTAATAGATTCTACTAGGTTCTGTCAGGTTGAAATAAATTGCTCGTTAAAAAAATTCAAATACATGTAAAACATAGAACTGGAATCATGGACACGATGATATGTACCAACAAAGATAACACAGGTATTATATTTGTCAGTAGTCAGTAGCTATGCAGGCAAAATGTTGAGATGCCACCAATAAGTTGTTGCTATTGACTGACATCAACTAATGAAATAACAGACCAAAGGATGTGTTTGCGCTATTTAAAAATGATACAGAAGCTGCTATGTGCTTTAAATGTACGTGGTGTCCAAATGAACAGACACAATCAAAGCGTGACCGAGATACATACTTTGGAAATTCCGTGAGGGGGATGTTGGCTTAATGTCACACTCAAGTTTGTTTCACTCATATGGTAACAGTCAGTTTGGTTGGTGGATGAAGCCGAAGTACCCAGAGACAATCTCCGCGCGTCGGCAAGTAACTGACAAACTTCCACACATGGACCAGTTGGTCTCGAACCCGTGCCGGTTCAGCGGTGTGAGGCTGGCGGTCACCAGCGCAGCGCCTCAGACCACCCGGTCACCGAACGTCCTACTTTGGAAAAGACTTGGAATTCATTTGGATATAGTGTAATGGTTGGTGATTAAGATTGTATGTATATAACATCCTTATGTCTTGCTGACATCAGGAAGTATAAATGATCGCTTCTCTCCTGTATGAAACCATCTTGTGTTATTATTATTTTCATTTCATACACATTCGGAATTGGTTCTAACTCCAATACGAAATAGGTATTTCGATTATGACGCGGATATTCTTTTATGTACTACGGCTGACTATTGAATGTTGGATTTGACGCTTGCTATTCATGATTAATCAGATGTAACGCAATGATTTTTCGTATGATTTTGGAAATGACTCCTTTTATTTTAAAATCAATATAGAAGATACCCGACTTCTGGGCAATATAAGAAAAATCGGCATACCCTATCCTACTTTGTCTCTGTCCCAATCTTCAATACATTGATGAATGAAAAGCAGCTGAATCTATGAGATTTGGGTAATTAGCTCTTCAAATATAAGCTAGTATGGTCGTAACTGAGAAATAAAATTGGGTACTAGAAAGTAAATTCTCACTAGCATGACTACTTTGTATGGAAAATGGAAGTAGGGAAAATTTAAGTT
>JAVTVY010030265.1:0-12778 GCA_036873755.1 Hanleya hanleyi | reverse complement strand
TTTTTCTCGACCGCTGATTGGCTCTTTTTCTCGACCGCTGATTGGTCCAAATGGAACTGCCCATCTTTCCCAGGTTCATCTAGAATCCCCTTTTTTTGTGCTGAAGCTCTGACTATAGCGATGCCGCAACATTGTCTCATTGGACATTGGACCGTCTGACCTGGAGGTGACCCTTTGACCTTTTGACCCGCGTCCGCGCGCGCACTGCCGGGGATGACGCGGGATGACGCGCGCGCTCGCGCGCGCTGCGGGGCGCTGGGGCGGGAAAACACCCCGGCGGTTGAACATTGGAACTCTTGTGGGTTTGGAGGATGAACATACGGACGTCTAAGGGAAAAAATTGGAACTCTTCTATGTTTGAAGGTAGTGTTTAATGAAAACCCGGAAGTGACGTCACAACCCACGTCACCTGCGTATATACTCCTGTAAAATAGAGCCGATTTTATTTCTTTGGAAGGGGCAAGGTCAATAGGACTTGCGCTTTTTATACTACTAAACTGTGAAGTAGATTACATCTTACATAGGCCTTAAGACCGTGATATGCATATGAAGTATTCTGGGGCATGGTCAGTACTTTCCAATTTTCCCTTCGTCTACTACTCGCCGATTTATATTTTCAATGAATACAAGGTTGTCTTGAGAAATATATCTCAAAATATGTGTACTTCCTATTTCCCGCAGGAATTTATGGAATATCAATTCTTTCCGCAATAAACTTACAATTTACTGGCAATGGTAACGAAATTCTTCGTGTCAATTTGAGGTGGATATGAAAACGCACTGACTCACACGTGCACTGGCAACAATTCGCTACAGTGTAATGAAATGTGTTCATTTTTTAGGCGCCCATTTTCTACAACCTTTATTAATATGCACACACATATGTTTTTCTTATAGTTCATTGGCTGAACCGCGAGGCCGGGGGAAAAATATCAAACTAATTTCGCCTCGCGAGCAGCGTGTGCGGTGAACGCAAGCCAAACAGCTCAGCAGTTTTACCGGACAGGCCAATGAATGGCATGTTATTTTGACTCGATTCATACGCTCGACTCTTCAAAATGGACTTGAAGAAGACGTTATGCGGGAACTGAAATCAATTTCTTGAAACTTTTGCTCACCGTGTGCGCTGAAACAACAACAGAGCTGACAGGCAATTGAGGCCGTTAGCTCAGCTGATATCTCTCGTGTGCGCCGGATTTTATACCGAAGGAAATATCTGTGAATTTCGATTAGCATACGAATGCATGGTGATGAAGGCTTCATGGTGTGTTATACCCACCTAGGAAAAAAACAGCCACAGATATGCATCAAACACCCGGGAGTATGGGATATAGGTATACATCTGGACTAAACTCTTTTATCAGGTAAGCTAGTACTATACTTGCGTTGAATCCCATGGAGACAACCTATTCAAATTTCAATGCATTGGCAACATAGCGTCGCACGAAATATACGCACCCCTGTTGACCAGGATTTTTTTATACTCCCACAACAACAGACAATTTGAAGACAATTTTCTAGCGGGGTGTTTTCTTGAACATAATTGCTGTAATATACTCTTCTTTTTGTGGACGCTAAATATAGGGGAGAAAATGGCAACATTGTGACCAAACCATAACAGTTGACAGCTGTAAAAATAGATACCGTGGCATAAATTAGTTGTGTGTCCCAACTAATCTATTGAGAACGTTTTGTTTGATTTTTTGAGAAATATATATTGTTGTGTTCTGAAACTTATGTCACTGGTAAAATGCAATTATTATAGTATTCATTCAAAATATTAGCAAACAACATTCTGTAGAACTATCTGTTTGAAACATTTTCTGTTTTGGGTGTCATTCTCTGGGTTAAATATTGGCGTCAGCCATTGTTGATTTGGACCAGTTCAATACTCGTAGGTTTGATAGGCATTCTTTTCCATTCATGGAATTTTTACAGTTCCACAGTGTCACAAAACAACAATAATGCCATGATGTCACAATAAGACGTTACAAAGACAATTTATCAATACTGACCACAGTAGCAACGTCATAGCGTTGACCCTGACGTCACAATAGAAAATGACAACCTCCCACTCCTATGCACATATGGGAACAGTCCCCCTCAGCCTTGGCGACGTCAAAATTTAACCCAGAGAATGACACCCAAAACAGAAAATGTTTCAAACAGATAGTTCTACTGAGTGCTGTTCGGTAATATTTTGACTGAATACTATAATATTTGCATTGTACTAGTGACGTAAGTTTCAGAACACAACAATATATATTTTTCCAAAAATCGGACAAAACGTTTTCAATAGATTAGTTGGGACACACAATAGAGAGAGCATTTCAGTACACCTCAAAAAAATGAAACCTGGACGGGTATCCTTCATCTCGAGGGGACGCAAGTTCGATTCTTGCTTTCATTATGTGAGTATGTGTTGGACATGTGATCTTTAAATTTTATTATCATCAATACACCTAAACGGTATAGTTCAACCCCACCCCAGCCCATTAGATGTCCCTTCACCTCACCTTCAATTTGATACCTCACTCGACCCCATTGGTCCATTAGGGGCTCTCCTAGCTCCAAAAAGGCTATTTTCATACCCTTTTGGCCGCCGCGCATGCGCAGAATCACCCTAATTCAACCCACACCCAGTCCGTCAGATGCCCCTTCAACTCACCTTCAATTTGATACCTCACTCCACCCCATTGGTCCATTAGGGGCTCTCCTAGCTCCAAAAAGGCTATTTTCACACCCTTCGGCCGTCGCGCATGCGCAGAATCACCCTAATTCAACCCCACACCCAGCCCATTAGATGCTCCTTCACCTGACCTTCAATTTGATACCTCACTCGACCCCATTGGTCCATTTAAAAAAAAAAAAAATTTTGGCTATCCCCTAGCTCCATTAAGGCTATTTTCACACCCTTCGGCCACCGCGCATGCGCAGAAGGCCGATAGTTCAATCCCACACCCAGCCCATTACATGCCCCTTCACCTAAGCTTCAATTTGATACCTCACTCGACCTCATCGGTCCATTTTTAAAGAAAAAATTGGGGCTATTCCATCCACCTTGCTTACTCCCTTGTCCCCCCCCTCTCCCCCCATTTCCCCTTTTTTCAAACCCTTTTTTAATTGTTAAAAAAACATAGAAAATGAAAAAGATTTTTTTTGGCTCCATGAATCTTTTTTTCCTTTTTTATTAAATGTTAAAAAAAAAATTTTGTGGCTATTCCATTTCCCTCCCCCCTTCCCCTTGTCCCCACTTCAATAATTTCAAAAAATGTACCAAAAATTTTTTTCTTTGGGAAAAGGATGATGGAAGTTAGTGTTAATTTTTGTGCTTTGTTGATAGAAGTTTCTACTTCCGGAAAGATGGGTTTTCTGATGGGTTAGTCCAGAAAAAAGGGAGCAACAACAACAACAACAACACAGATTACAGATCAATCCTTTTATTATGCGTGAACAACATAGAAATGCATGTACTGACCTGTCTGTGGGAGGTTTCCCACAATGGCGTTCACCTTCGCGTCTTTTCGTGTACGTCCGTGTCTTTTCGTTAAAGTCCGTGCATCTTCGGTAAAGTCCGTAGGCATTGGGCAAGGAAGCTTTTTCCCGAGACCGAATCACCGCCAGACATGACTGCATCACCGCGGATGAATACATTCTTGCACTCACTCACACCACAGGTCGAGTGAGGTATCAAATTGAAGCATAGGTGAAGGAGCATTTAATGGACTGGGTGTGGGGTTGACATATCGATAAAAAATGGATATGACCTTGAACTGATCACGTGACCTCCCCGTGAGGGAAAAACCCCAGAACCAAGTCAGTACATGCATCCCATAGTCCCAGGTCACGCCCGATTCACGCAGACCGGAAGTGACGTCATACACCTGCGCACAACCGTGATGGAAAAAACCCAGAACCAAGTCAGTACATGCATTCCACACAGGCAGAATGCAGGCAGGCAGACAGGAAGGCAGGCAGGCACTCACACTCACACACGACACAAAAACTGGCCGCCATCTTGTACCCACCTCCCACACGACACAAAAACTGGCCGCCATCTTGGTCCCACCTCCCACACGACACAAAAACTGGCCGCCATCTTGTTCCCACCTCCCACGACACAAAAACTGGCCGCCATCTTTGTACCCACACTCACACACGACACAAAAACTGGCCGCCATCTTGTACCCACACTCACACACGACACAAAAACTGGCCGCCATCTTGTCCCACCTCCCACACGACACAAAAACTGGCCGCCATCTTGTACCCACCTCCCACACGACACAAAAACTGGCCGCCATCTTGTACCCACACCACACGACACAAAAACTGGCCGCCATCTTGTACCCACACTCACACACGACACAAAAACTGGCCGCCATCTTGTACCCACACTCACACACGACACAAAAACTGGCCGCCATCTTGGTCCCACACTCACACACGACACAAAAACTGGCCGCCATCTTGTACCCACACTCACACACGACACAAAAACTGGCCGCCATCTTGTACCCACCTCCCAACACATCACGACACAAAAACTGGCCGCCATCTTGTACCCACCTCCCAACGACACAAAAACTGGCCGCCATCTTGTACCCACACTCACACACGACACAAAAACTGGCCGCCATCTTGTACCCACACCACACGACACAAAAACTGGCCGCCATCTTGTACCCACACCTCCCACGACACAAAAACTGGCCGCCATCTTGTACCCACACCACACGACGCAAAAACTGGCCGCCATCTTGTACCCACACCACACACGACACAAAAACTGGCCGCCATCTTGTACCCACACTCACACACGACACAAAAACTGGCCGCCATCTTGTACCCACACCACACGACACAAAAACGGGCCGCCATCTTGTACCCACACCTCCCACGACACAAAAACTGGCCGCCATCTTGTACCCACACCACACGACACAAAAACGGGCCGCCATCTTGTACCCACACCACCCACGACACAAAAACTGGCCGCCATCTTGTACCCACACCACACGACACAAAAACTGGCCGCCATCTTGTACCCACACCACACACGACACAAAAACTGGCCGCTATCTTGGTCCCACCTCCCACCACACACAGACCACGCCTCCCACTCCTCACCAGCCAATCACAATCACGCTTACATACCACTAATTGTGACGTCAGAGTTACATCCGGGTGAAAACATTGCCAGATCACTCTTTGTATACTACTAACAGTATTAGCACCAAATTCAAAAAGACAATCATAGTATACAAAAACATAGGCTTGTTTCCTGCAAGAGAGAAGCGGTCAACAGTTTTCAATGATGCCATCATGATGTTCCAAAAAAAACGATATATGAATTATCTGGTATTCATTGGTGATCAAAACAAACATGAGATTATCGTCAGTCGAAAACAGAAAACCATATTGATTAACATTAACACGCTTCTGGCTGCTAAGATGAGTATATCCTTACGGATGATTTATGGCACCGGAAGCACCGAGGACCTAGATCGCCGGAGATGCGTTCCAAGCGTTTTCCCGGATATAAAATCTGAACATAATGTATGCAGATTTCTGGTTCCATTTTCACCTTTGTTTCGCATTTATAGGCATCCATCGATATTAAAATAATCGCACCTCATGCCTGAAACCATTTGACTTTCTGGTTAGAACACATACAAAACGATGACGTTTACGTCTTGGAACATTAGAAACCAATACGCGTACAGATACCAAAATAAGGAAATCCTCACAGCCCAACAGGCGGGGGTCCAGGGGCCTCCAAAGCCCCGGAAGCTCCGGGGTCAGAGGGCGCCGGAGATGCGTTCATCGCGTTTACCTGGAAATATAACTATGGCTATGCAGACTTATGGTTCTATTCTCACGTTTTTTTTCACATTTATACAAGCACTCATCGATATTGAACAAGTAACGCCTCATGTCTGAATCCATTTGACTTTTTAGTTATATTTAACACATATAAAACAATGACTCTCACGTCAGGGAACATTAGAAACAAACATGATACCGATATGATTCATATACACAAAGCTAAAATAAGCGAATTCTCACCGCAAAACAGGTGAGGTCCAGGGGTCCTCAAGACCCCGGAAACTCCGAGATCCTAGGTTGCCGGAGATGCGTTTTACAAGTTTTCTCGGAAATAAATCTGAACATAATGTACTATGTAGATTTATTGTTCTATTTTCACTTTTATGTTGCATAAGCACGCATCGATATTGAAAAATATCACACTTTATGCTTTGACTTTCTGGTGGACACATGCAAAACAGGTCTATAACATACCACGGCACGTGGTGCGCTCGCGGCGATAAAGTTAACTTAAATATTACGCTGACAAGCCACACGAATAGATGGTCTGTTTAATTCACCTATAGATACTCTAATTACATAATCCACATTCCTTTATTTTACGTATCATTTTACGACATTTCTACGTGGAATCCCAGGATTCGCTGATCACTTCAAAAAATATTTTGTTTGCAGGGTTATTGAGGTGGAGAGGGGGGTACCCCCCTGACCCCACCCCCCGTATATCCACCCTTTTAGTGCATATACATCCACCATGGCTTCAGAGAATTACTTATGTTCATCTACCAGTTCAGATATTTAGGGGAGATAACTCTCCGCGACATAATGATTTTTTAGATCTCACACTGATTCCTGTGACTGACATCCCAGAGGTAGCTCGGGCAATAGTAACAAATACACAATCACAGAAATATCAGATTTTTGCCTTGGCGAGAAACTCCTTGGTTTCTCAATGTTTGAAATGTGTTGCACGGCGTATCGGTTATCCATCAGTAGATTTAACAATATATCAGAAACAATTACTTCCGCTGACAAGCTAGAGAGAGAGAGAAATAGAGAGAGAGAGACAATTATGGTTTAATGTTGCGTTCAGCAATATTTCAGCTGTATAGCAACGATCAAACAAAATTCTAAGTATTCTAACACAAACAGGTCAACAACTCATCAATCCAGAAGTAGACACAACACACCTAGAGACATGCACATACATTAAAACTTATGCAACAAACCTATTTCTTCGAAATAACCTAAAATAGAGTCTTCTTTAATACCCGACTAAAAGATCTTCTAAAGTAGCTGCTTGATAAAAAGAATCTCTTACAATCTTAAAATTTATACAGTCGATCAGAATATGTTTCACTGTGAGATATTCGTGGCATGGAATACACCTTGGGGCTGGTTCCTTTTTTAGGAAATGTTCGTGATGTTCTACATCGCCTGATCATGGCTTGATCGAAAGGTTTAAGGCGCTCGCAGACCACGCAAGTATTAATTACATATTCAAGAATAATGAAGACAACATTGCACGTTTATCACAAATATTTACCGGTAGGCCTATAAATACTCTACACAAATAGTGATTTATTTGGGGGGTTTTTCTGGAATATATACTTGGTAAATACCTGTCTACGATGGCCTTGGGTTAAATAGCGCTCTTCGCACAATAATCATTAACAATATAACGTTTAGATTCAGTATTATCCCTATCTGGCCTAGACGAGCTGGAGTGAGGGGAAGGGAGAGGTAATGGTCCTCCTACTTTCTTCTAAATAGTTATGTTATCCTTCAGAGGTTTGAAAACTTACTACACTATATCTTTGGTTTAAGCTCTGCCGAAAATTGATTTGTTTTGGCAGATTATTAATTACATATTCAAAAAAGAAAACATTGCATGCTATACAAATAGTGATGTGTTTTTTCGGGAATATGTAATTGATAAATACCCCCGTCTGCACTGGTCTTGGGTTAAAGAGCGCTCTTTCCACAATAATTATTTACAATATAATGTTTAGACTCGGTATTATCCCTACCTGGCCTAGACGAGTTCCTACTTTCTTCTAAATATTTGTGTTGTCCTTCAGAGGTCAGGAAATTTTCTGCACTATATCTTTGGTTTAAGCTCTGTCAAAAATTGTAAAATAAATATTACGCCATTTGAAATTTTCTAAGTATTTCATTTTCTCTGCCAAATCGGCATAACAAGTTAGAGAATAATTATCTGGCGAGAAATGAAACAGTTTGGATACCTTTATAGAGAAAAGGCAGAAAGTTTGAAGACAAACGAAAAAAAAACAAAAAAACAACAACTTTTCTGTTACACCCTGGGCGCCAATGTTTGTCTTCTCGGGGACCAATCAAATACATCCTGGATGACTCCAATAAGATAAGGCATAAAGTTATAATTTCAGCTGTACTGTTTTTTTTTTCGTTTGGAACACCAAAGGAAAGTTCATACGAAAGGCGCGAGGGTTTGTGGGCGGTGTTCAATAAGATTGGTCATCAGTATATTATTGTCAGAAGCCATAAGGCTTTCTTCATTTCTACTGCACGTAAAGGATGTATCATTCTTGGGATGATTCTTTGTTTATAGAATTGCTTGAATTTAAAATTAACAATACCTATGTGAAATTCGTTAATACCATAGTAGTATAGAAAGAGTCTCTAAATTTCATAGGTCTTCTCTGCGCATGCGCAGAGTTAATATTTGGGGTCATAATGGGGGTGATCGCATGCCGTGAGTTAATGCAAATGAGTTTATTTAAATGAGTTGATACTGTTTTCAAGATGGCGGCCTGTTTTTCTAGGTTAGGGGTGGTCTGTTTCAAGATGGCGGCATGTTTTTCTAGGTTAGGGGTGGTCGGTTTCAAGATGGCGGCATGTTTTTGTATGTGCGGGGTGGTCGGTTTCAAGATGGTGGCCAATTGCACTGACTTCATTTGCATATTTTCAAGATGGCGGCATGTTTTTGTAGGTTAGGGGTGGTCGGTTTCAAGATGGCGGCTTGTTTTTGTAGGTGAGGGGTGGTCGGTTTCAAAATGGTGGACAATTGCACTTGTTTCACCCCTCATTTGCATATTTTCAAGATGGCGGCCTGTTTTTGTAGGTTAGGGGTGGTCGGTTTCAAGATGGCGGCCTGTTGTATCCCCTGAAAATATGCAAATGAGGTCATTGGGTTTTTCCCCTGTTGATACTGTTTTCAAGATGGCGGCCTGTTTTTCTAGGTTAGGGGTGGTCTGTTTCAAGATGGCGGCATGTTTTTCTAGGTTAGGGGTGGTCGGTTTCAAGATGGCGGCATGTTTTTGTAGGTGAGGGGTGGTCGGTTTCAAAATGGTGGACAATTGCACTGACCTCATTTGCATATTTTCAAGATGGCGGCATGTTTTTGTATGTTAGGGTGGGGTCTGTTTCAAAATGGTGGACAATTGCACTTGTTTCACCCCTCATTTGCATATTTTCAAAATGGCGGCTTGTTTTTGTATGTTAGGGATGGTCGGTTTCAAAATGGTGGACAATTGCACTTGTTTCATCCCTCATTTGCATATTTTCAAAATGGTGGCTTGTTTTTGTAGGTTAGGGGTGGTCGGATTCAAGATGGCGGCCTGTTGTATCCCCTGAAAATATGCAAATGAGGTCTTTGGGTCGTTTTCAAAATGGTGGCTTGTTTGTGTATGTTAGGGGTGGTCGTTTTCAAAATGGTGGCTTGTTTGTGTGTGTTGTGGGTGGTGTGTTTCAAAATGGCGGCTTGTGGTACCTGAAAATATGCAAATGAGGTTCAATTGGCTATAAAAGGAGTCCATTTTTAGGGAAAGGGTGTATTCAATCTGACTTACCTGACCTGCCTGCCTGCTTGCCTGCCTGCCTGCCTTGCTTGCCTATCCGCTTGTATGAGACGAAAAGCATGAGACGTGGAGATAGCCACCCAGCCAGCCACCACCTTCAATTTGATACCTTACTCGACCCGATTGGACCATTAGGAACGCCTCTAACTTCAAAAAAGGGTATTTTTGAAGATTGTTATTTTTCATATTTTTTTTGCGCATGCGCAAAATCACCCTAATTCAAGCCCGCAGCCAGTCTATCAGATGCTCCTTCACGTCACCTTCAATTTGATACCTCACTCGACTCCATTGGACCATTAGGGACGCCTCTAACCTCAAAAAGGCTATTTTGCACATCGATATCAACATCTGGTGTACGAAGATTTTTTTATTTTGGAGGTAGTGGGTCGAGTGAGGTATCCAATTGAAGCTGACGTGAAATGCTTCACAATGATACCTGACTCGACCCGATTGGTCCACTAGGGGCTGCCCTAACGCCGAAAAGGTTATTTTGAACATCGATATCAACATCAATCAACATCAATCTTCAAAATACCCTTTTTTGGGGGTTAGAGGCGCCCCTAGTGGGCCAATCGGGTCGAGTCAGGTATCATTGTGAAGCATTTCACGTCAGCTTCAATTGGATACCTCACTCGACCTACTACCTCCAAAATAAAAAAAATCTTCGTACACCAGATCTTGATATCGATGTGCAAAATAACCTTTTTGGCGTTAGGGCAGCCCCTAGTGGCCCAATCGGGTCGAGTGAGGTATCAATGTGAATCATTTCACGTCAGCTTCAATATGATACCTCACTCGACCCGTTACCTCAAAAAAAATTTTTTGTTGATCTGGTGTACGAAGTTTTTTAATTTTTTTGTTTTGAAAAATTTTTTTTTTCTGTAAAATATTTTTTTGGGGAAAAAGAATGCAGGGAGCTGGTGTTAGTTGGGTGTGCTTATGAAAGAAGTTTTCTCTTTCGGAAAGATGGGTTGGCCCTGAAAAGGGCCTTTGATAGTGTGATACGACACACTTAGGCGCGGTATATTCGCTTCACGCCACCCACATGTCTTCTACATATGGGGCATCTTATCTTGAGATGCTCCTCTCCGGCCTCAATGCATCGGCACATGGCTCCTTCACACGACAGTTGGACCCAGCAATCCTTGCACACACACAGATGTCCACAGGGTAGAACCGCGTATAAGCTTTCTTCATTCGTGCAGATACTACATTGTGATTTTTTTTCTTCACTATGTCGTAGTTTGTTTAGTCTGGCAATCTTCTCTTCCATTATCGGCATTGTCGTCTCCATTTGCAACATCGCTCTCCTCATGTCGATAATTTGTTCGTTGAGGCGTGATATCTCATCTGTGTGTCGGCATCGTACTCTTGCTTCAGCCGAAGTGGTTATACTTTCAGTGTCTGCAGTCGAGATGGTTGTTGTTGGAAGTCTACTAGTTAACCAGTCGCTGTCTTGTTCTCCATCACGGGTGTTCTCCTCATTATCTTCTTCTTGTATGTCCTCCATTCTGTTGTTGTTGTCTTGTTCACTTCGCCCGAGCTCTTCTTCTGTACTTCTTATTAACCTCGTTTCATCTTCAAGAACGCTTTCAAAACTGGTGACAACAGTGATTCCGCCATCTTCTTCTTCTTCTCGGGTAATTATCTCTCTATGTTCTTCTGTAGCCCTATTCCTTGGATCTCTAGCATGATGGATGAACAAGGCTCGTCGTCTTAAACTCATGATGTGTAGTTGTTAATAAATGTAAACAAATACTACACGTTATTTATAGTCGGCTGTGTGTGTGTGTGTGTTAAGGGTAGTGTGTTTCAAAATGGCGGCTTGTTTGTGTGTGTTAGGGGTGGTCGGTTTCAATATGGTGGCCAATTTCACTTTCCCGATCTCCAGCATTTCACTTTTCCGATACCCAGCCTTCATTTGCATATTTTCAAGATGGCGGTTTGTTTGTGTGTGTTGTAGGTGGTGTGATTCAAAATGGCAGCCTGTTATCCCCTGAAAATATGCAAATGAGGTCTTTGGGTTTTTGCCAAAATGGTGGCTTGTTGGTAGCAGGTGCGTTTCAAAATGGCGGTCGGTGTGAGTGAGTGCAAAATCGGACGGCGTGAGTGCAAGATAGATTGATCCACTGTATAGAGCTGTGTCACCATTGCCCAAATTTGCATTCATCGTCGAGCCGGAATACCCACCTGTGCAGCCGACAACAGACCCGTACCGTGTGAATTACTGGCTTTAACCTGTCCCGTATGTGCTGATAGAAGCTTGGCCCTGTCAACGAAGTAAATGGCTATATTTACTACATATTCCAACGGTTTTTTTAAAAACCACCCATGTTTTCCGAAAGGGAACTTCTAACAAAGCACACAAAAAAAATAAACACGAGAATCACAGCCCTGTGTTCGTTCAAATAAATTCCCCACGCTTATCAAAATAAATTTTTCCCCTCATACCGGGGTTTAAAAATTTTATAAAGTCCGTTATACCCTCGGACTGTGTAATATTAAATTAATTTAATAAATTCCCAACTCTTATCAAAATAAATTTTTCCCCTTATACCGGGGTTTTAAAACAATTTTAAAGTCCCTTATCCCTGGGACTGTGTAATATTAAATTAATGGGGGATAGAGAAAAAGAACAAAAAAATCCTGTCTATATATAAAGAGATTCGTTCTCACAAGAACGGTTGATAGTGGCCAGGGGTTGTATTTTTGGATGCTGTAGTTTTTAAAAAAAGAAAAGGGAAATGTGGGACATCTGTGCTTAAATTGGTGTGCCCAAGTTAGAGAAGCTTCCTCTTTCGGAAGTATTGGTTTGTCCTTAAAAGGACAGTTTATTATTTTAACGTCTTTTTATTGACGAGGGAGTAGCCTACGTCCCTAGAAGGTGTCACTGGTGATGGTGAAGTCTCCGTTAGGGTGCCGGGTATAGAGATGTCGCATTACTTCTCTATCGTCGTCGTCGTTGTCGTCATCTTGGTCGGTGTCTTCAAAATTTGGCAGGTCGTCAAGGAAATTTGCCGGGGCAATCACCATTGGTGTGGTGGACGGGAGATCTGGCAAGACCGCCGGGACTGGCAGCTCTGTTAGGGGAAAGGGCGCCGGTGGCCATG